>JAFMOC010000373.1:265000-292500 GCA_019802505.1 Corydoras sp. C115 | reverse complement strand
AGGCCATCTCTATAGCTTCCTCCTTCATTCTTGACTAACAGACAGGTGCGACCTCGCCTCCAGTTCTCCAAGCCGACCGCATTCCCGTCTCGCTCGCAGGCCTTCTGCTTATTTAACTAAAAAGCAGCCAAGAGCAGGAGCGGCGCCAGCTCCCCGAAACGCCATCCAGATCTGGCCGGTTCCAATCTTTGATGTGTTTCAGCGCTGCTACGAGGCTTTGCAGCTTGCAGCACCTGTCCTGTGAACTCGCGCCTCAGGCAGCGCTCGCATTGGAAACGCGTGAGCCGCCGAGCCTCAGGCAAGCGGCGGAACTGGGAGCCGAACTGTTAGCATTACAGATGTGGAGCCGCCTGACGCGCCCGCCAGCTCGCTCGCTCGGGGCGATATGACATGCACAAGCAGACGGACCGAATTTGTCCCTCGAACCCAAATATTTTAGAGCATTTTTAAGTGTGAACTTGCGTATTTAATGCTCTTTGTTATTTGTTAATATTCACTGGTGTGCTTTTTGAATTTTCGCATTGCTGGAACTGGGCGGCACGATGAGTTAGTTAGTGGTTGGCATGTTCTCCTCTCAGCGTTCGGGATTCAGGTTCGAATCCCAATCTGGGTGGAGTTTCCATGTTCTCCCCGTGTCCACATGGGTTTCCTCCGGGTTCTCCGGTTTCCTCCCACAGTCCAAAAACATGGATCAAGGTCAATTGAATTCCCCAAATTGCCCCATATAGAGTGTGTCTGTGTGAGTGAGTGTTTGCCCAGCGATAGATTGGCGTCCTGTCCTGGGTGTATCTGCCTAGCGCCCGAGACGTTCTCCCCTGGATGGGCATGGGGAACCCCCCGTGACCCTAATAAAGGATAAAGCCGAAGATAATGGATGGATGTATATTTCTAATAATGAATATATATATATATATAATTACTATTATAACAATAATAATGACGGCACGGTGGCTTAGTGGTTAGCATGTTCTCCTCTCAGCACTGGGGATCCAGGTTCGAATCCATATCTGGGTGGAGTTTCCATGTCCTCCCCGTGTCCGTGTGGGTTTCCTCCGGTTCTCCGGTTTCCTCCCACAGTCCAAAAACATGGATCAAGGTCAATTGAATTCCCCAAATTGCCCCATATAGAGTGTGTCTGTGTGAGTGATTGTGTGTCCAGTGATAGATTGCCGTCCTGTCCTGGGTGTATCTGCCCAGCGCCCGAAAAGTTCTCCCCTAGATGGGCATGGGAACCCCCCCCCCCCCCCCCCCCCCCCGCAACCCTAATATAGGATAAACGGAAGATAATGGATGGATGGATGGATTCACGGTGGCTTAGTGGTTAGCACGTTCGCCTCTCAGCGCTAGGGATTCCCGGTTCGAATCCCCAACTGGGTGGAGTTTCCATGTTCTCCCCGTGTCTGCGTGGGTTCCCTACAGGTTCTCCGGTTTCCTCCCACAGTCCAAAAACATGGAACAAGGTCAATTGAATTCCCCAAATTGCCCTATATAGAGTGTGTCTGTGTGAGTGAGTGTGTGTCCAGCAATAGATTGGTGCCCTGTCCTGGGTCTATCTACCCAACGTCTAAAATGTTCTCTGGTGGACAGACATGGGGAACCCCCTCCGTGAACCTAGTATAACATAAAGTGGAAGATAATGGATGAATGAATGAATTGGGCATCCATAACCCCTATTCTCTAGTCTAGTTTCTAATATAGGATGAAGCATATTTGTTTCTAGGTGGCTTAGTGGTTAGCATGTTCTCCTCTCAGTGCTGGGGATCCAGGTTCGAATCCCAATCTGGGTGGAGTTTCCATTTTCTCCCCATAGGTGGGTGGGTTTCCAAACTACATATGAGTGAATATACCCAACAATAAACTGGCATCCTGTCCTTGGTGTATCGGCCCAGCGCCCAAAACGTTCTCCCCTGGATGGGCATGGGGAACCCCCACGACCCTAGTACAGGATTCGGTGGAAGATAATGAGATGAGATCTTCTTTAGGCTTTGCATGGAAGGCTACATTACAGCGTTCTTCTCTTTAGCACCCCGAATCCCCAGCCATTTACACATCAAAAACATCCAGTAAGATATAGAGTGTGTTTGAGTGATGTGTTCTAATTGTCCTCTGGGTGAAGTCATTAATGGGGAACACCACCGCGACCCTAAAATAAAGCAGAAAGTAAGGAAAGTGACTGACCCAAGGTTTACTACAACTTTCAAAATATTACACCTCTGGTAACCCTGACCTTTTAGCTACGTGAGCCAGAAAATGTTACTGTTTAGAAAACGGGTTCCATAAAACAGCCTGGAAAAAAAACTGCACTGTAACGAGACATTGTTTTGTTCATCCGCAACAATAAAGGGCAAAAGAGTAAAGCCCAGAAAGACTCGGGTTTCACAGGATTGTCTAAGGGGTGGCATTCATTGCTTTAGTATTTCCTCTTGTTTTTCAGCACATCGGGGACAAAGAGGTCAAGATAGCAGCGGTAGGACATTCGGGCTCAGCCATCTATGACAAGTGAAAAGGTTTTTAATGATATGGCACGGTGAGTAGGGGGCAGTTTGAAGAATTTTAAAAGCTGATTCATTTGATTTATTAAAATTAAGGTATTATTCGTAACAGTTAAAGGAACTAGTATCAGATATTTAAATAGGTTTCTTTTTATTGAGAATATTTTAGAATCTTTTAAGTGAAATGACATTTTAAGAGCTCGGTTTTTGGACAACGAACGTGCAAACCACTAAGCCGCCGTGCTGCAGTATATTTCCACTTAAGTGAAAATCATTCATTTAATCAATCATTCATTCCTTATTTTCGGCTTAATTTCGGTTTCCTCCCACAGTCCCAAAACATGAATCAAGGTGAATTGAATTCTCCAAATTGCCCCATATAGAGTGTGTCTGTGTGAGTGAGTGTGTGTCCAATGATAGATTGGCGCCCTGTCCTGGGTGTATCTGCCCAGCGCCCGAAACGTTCTCCCCTGGATGCGCGACCCTAATATAGAATAAAGTGGAAGATAATGGATGGATGGATGGATGGATGGAAATTGCCCCATATAGAGTGTGTCTGTGTGAGTGAGTGTGTGCCCAGTGATAGATTGGCACCCTGTCCTGGGTGTATCTGCCCAGCGCCCGAAACGTTCTCCCCTGGATGGGCATGGAGAACCCCCCTGCGACCCTAGTGCAGGATAAAACGGAAGATAATGGATGGATGCGGTGAAATTGCCCCATATAGAGTGTGTTTGTGTATGTCTGTGTGCCCAGTGATAGATTGGCGTCCTGTCCTGGGTGTATCTGCCCAGCGCCCGAAACGTTCTCCCCTGGATGGGCATGTGGACCTCCCCCACGACCCTATTAAAGGATAAAGCGGAAGATAATGGATGGATGAATGGAAATTGCCCCATTTAGAGTGTTTGCGTGTGTCTATGTGAGTGAGTGTGTGCCCAGTGATGGATTGCCACCCTGTCCTGGGTGTATCTGCCCAGCGCCTGAAACGTTACCCATTGGATGGGCATTGGGGAACCCCCTCCCCCCCTAGTAGAGAATGAAGCGGAAGATAATGGATGGATGCGGTGAAATTGCCCCATATAGAGTGTGTTTGAGTGCGTGTCTGTGTGCCCAAGGATAGATCGGTGCCCTGTCCTGGGTGTATCTGCCCAGCGCCCGAAACGTTCTCCCCTGGATGCGCGACCCTAATATAGAATAAAGTGGAAGATAATGGATGGATGGATGGATGGATGGATGGAAATTGCCCCATATAGAGTGTGTCTGTGTGAGTGAGTGTGTGCCCAGTGATAGATTGGCACCCTGTCCTGGGTGTATCTGCCCAGCGCCCGAAACGTTCCCCCCTGGATGGGCATGGAGAACCCCCCCGCGACCCTAGTGCAGGATAAAACGGAAGATAATGGATGGATGCGGTGAAATTGCCCCATATAGAGTGTGTTTGTGTGACTGTCTGAGTGCCCAGTGATAGATCGGTGCCCTGTCCTGGGTGTATCTGCCCAGCGCCCGAAACGTTCTCCCCTGGATGCGCGACCCTAATATAGAATAAAGTGGAAGATAATGGATGGATGGATGGATGGATGGAAATTGCCCCATATAGAGTGTGTCTGTGTGAGTGAGTGTGTGTCCAGTGATAGATTGGCGTCCTGTCCTGGGTGTATCTACCCAGCGCCCAAAACGTTCTCCCCTGAATGGGCATGGAGAACCCCCCCTTCCCCCCCCCCCACGACCCTAATAGAGGATAAAGTGGAAGATAATGGATGGATGAGGTGAAGACCCAAATACGCCCACTGTAGTATATACACAGACTCCGCCCACATCGGCTCTCCTCGTTCTTTAAAGAGCCGACTCTAGGAGCCGGCTCGTTCGCGAGCGACTCGCCACTAGTCTATATAAGGCGGATGAGCGGGCTGGGCGGTCAGTGTAGCGCCTGCACTTGAACGCGTCGGTCGGAAGCATGAAGGCTGTCAGTCCGGTGCTGCCGCTCCGCCGAGCCCTCGCACCGTCAGCCGGGCCGCCGGACGCGCTCAGCCTCGCCGTGTCGCGCGGTAAGAGCACGTGGGACGACGAGCCGCTCGGGCTGCTGTGCGACATGAACGACTGCTACAGCCGCCTGAAGGAGCTGGTGCCCAGCCTGCCGCAGGACCGCAGCGTCAGTAAGATGGAGATCCTGCAGCATGTCATCGATTACATCCTGGATCTGCAGATCGCGCTGGACTCCAGCTCCGTTACCCCGCAGCCGCAACCGCAGCCGCAGCCGCAGCGTCGACCTGATCCCGGCAGCGCGGAGCCCCGAACCCGAGCCCCGCAGGTACACCACCAACACCACCCAGCCTGGCATCAAGTTTACCAACACTGACCAACACACCTGTTTGACCTCGAAAATCAACCCGAGCGTGATTGAATTATCTGGCAACTTCAAAACCATGTGAAAACATCCCGATGAGATAAAGTGAGATAAGATGAGATAAGTCCCACAATGGGAGAAATTCACGTTCCTAGCAGCAAAGTGACAAAGGTTGAGAAAGTTAAGAAGGTACATGTATTCCATCCATCCATTTCTCTAGTATAGGATTAAGATGAGATATAATATTTGTATCTGGGCTGCATGGTGGCTTAGTGGTTGGCATGTTCTCCTCTCAGCGCTGGGGATCCGGGGTCGAATCCCAATCTGGGTGGAGTTTTCATGTTCTCCCCGTGTCTGCATGGGTTTCTGGATTCAAGGTAACTTGGATAACATAGATTCAGGGTAAAATTATTGCTCTAATTTGTCACATATAGGTTGTGTCTGTGTGTGTGAGTGAGTGTGTGTGCCCAGCGATAGATTGGCGTCCTGTCCTGGGTGTATCTACCCACCACCCAAAACATCCATCCAGCCATCATCTTCCACATTATCCTCTACTAGGGTCGCAGTGTGGTTCCCCATGCCCATCCAGGGGAGAACGTTTCGGGTGCTGGGCAGATACACCCAGGAGGGGTCAATCTACAGCTGGGCACACACTCACTCACACAGACACACTCTATATGGGGCAATTTGGAGAATTTAATTGACTTTGAGCCATGTTTTTGGACTGTGGGAGGAAAGCGGAGAACCCGGAAGAAACCCACATGGACACGGGGAGAACATGGAAACTCCACCCAGATGGGGATTCGAACCAGGAATCTCTAGTGCTGAGAGGAGAACATGCTAACCACTAAGCCACCGTGCTGTCCTGTAATTAATCTATATATAAAGAGGGAAATGTAGAACAGAAATCAGTATATACACTATAAAATAGAGTAATTTGCTCAATTATGTACATGACATCTAATACAAAAACAATACAGGACAATACAACAACACATATGATGAATGTGTAGTTATTAAAAAAATAAAAATAAAAAAAATGCAGCTTGCCCAGCTGCAAGAAACTATTAAGAAATTAATATTAACATACTAAGAGAACACAGTAAAAAGTGCTGACATTTAGTGAACTATAGTTTTATGTTCTTGATTTTATGGACAATATTCAGTCAAACACATAAAAAAAGATAAAAGAGCCATGAAAACACCAGAAATTAAAGCTTTATTGCTGTAATCTTGTAGGGCGTCATGGGTAAAGTACATGAAAGTCTTTTTTCCTTTAAGCGAAAATCCACTTAAGCTCCAATTAATTTGTAGATTAAGATCAAATGAATGTGTGTGTATGTCTGTAACACGACAAGGATTTTTATTTAATTTTTTTTTTCAAATCTGGGAATTAAACTGAGGTTTGTGAATGAAATTTTAAATCTTTTGAGCAAACCAGAGGAAATTAGGATGTACATAATCAAATGTGATGAGACATGGGTTCTCTGTCTCTCATGTAGTATCTCTGTAGTAGTGTCATATTTACTTGGTGCTTTCATATTAATAATTAGTTTTAGATTTACAGATTTACACGATGGCTTAGTGGTTAGCATGTTCTCCTCTCAGCACTGGGGATCCAGGTTCGAATCCCCATATCTGGGTGGCGTTTCCATGTTCTCCCCGTGTCCTCGTGGGTTTCCTCCGGGTTCTCCGGTTTCTTCCCACAGTCCAAAAATGTAGATTTAGTCAATTGATTTCTCCAAATTGCCCCATATAGAGTGGGTCTGTGTAAGTGAGTGTGTGCCAGGCGATGGATTGGCGCCCTGTCCCTGGGTGGATGCCCAGCACCCGAAACGTTCTCCCCTGGATGGGCTTGGGGAACCCCCCCCCCCCCCCCTCTCGTGACCCTAATATAGGACAAAGCGGAACATAATGGATGGATGGACAGAAACTTCGAGTTATGTTAAAGATTGCATTGTTTATTATTATGGCATGAATTGAAAATAAAGTCCACTTAGTTTTACAATTAGAGATTGTAGTTCGTTTGTGTACATTTTGTTTGTATCTAATGGTCAGCTCTTACATAGATCAGGTCTTAATTGGGTGGTGGGTGAGTTAGCACTGCAGTGACCCTAATTACATTTACATTTGGTCATTCAGCAGGCGCTTTTATCCAAAGCACCTTACAAAGTGAACACAGGGTTAATCACAACATCCCTGGAGCAATGAGGGTTAAGGGTCTTGCTCAAGGACCTACATTGGTACCTTCAGTGGACCCTGGATTTGAACCCCCAACCTTCAGACTGATAGCCCAATGCCCTAACCACTGAGCTACCACGCCCTAATGTGGTGGTGTGTGTTGCACTGGTATAAGCAGATCAGACACAGTGGTGCTGTTGGATATTTGAAACCCTATTGGTGACGCAGCTGGTCAGAGATTAAGTCTCCATCTCCTGTTCCGTAAAATGTCCAGTCAGCAGCATCCTGTAGGCAATGTCCTGTAAGCACTGATGAAGGATTAAACCCAATGTCACATCGAGCAACCTTCCGTTTTTGAATTTGCCTTCAGGAGCAATAGGTTAGACGTTTCGAATGGATGGTTATGGTTAGTAGTTTTCAGTCTGATGGGTTAACAACTCCGTGTCACACTCAGTATATTGCTTCTCCTGATCCAGCTGTATCAGTGAAGGTGCTGAGACTCGTCCACAACCAAAATACGACCTCTGTGGAAGTTGTGACTGTCAAACAGTGTAGAACTACAGCATGTGTCTTATGTATGTGGAACTGCAATGATGTAGAGTATGTAGAAATAAGGAATAAAGGGTCCAGTGAGTGTATTGTTCATATAGAATATAATATAAATTCACTAAAGATCATTGCTGATGGTTTAACTGTATACAGTAAGCCCTTTGTGATTATGATCCAGAGAATTCATAAAAATATACCTTTTTAAGGTTTATGTTTAACCTTCTCTTACCACAGTGTGATAAATGCACATTGGACACACACATGCCCAAACCCCCCCCCCCAAGGGACATTTAGGGCCACCATTAGCTTTCTATAAAAGCAATATAAAAAAACTTTGATATAGATAATTTGGATCATAATTTGCTGAGGAAGCAGTTTTGTTATTAACCTGTATCCCCTAAATATTATATAGTCTTGTGACTTTTTCTTTCAAAGTGAGTTTTTCCAAATGTGCTATTAGAACTGCTGTAGTATTGAAATTAACGAGCTGTTAAATCAACGTGAACATTAATTACATTATATATACATTTTTATTATGAATAACCCAGTTATTAATTTACCCAAAGCCTAAAAATAAGGACGATACTCTTTTGCTGTACCTCCTTTTTTTATTGACATTCAATTGTTTATGAAGTCTTATTGCCTGAATACAAGTTTTGTGGGAACAGTTTGGGGAAGGCCCCTGCTCCAGCATGGCAAACCGTATACATTGTGAGGTCAGTAAAGCCTGGCCTGATGAACACTTGAATTCTGGGTTTGGTAGCTCAGTGCTTAGGGTGTTGGGCTAACCTGAAGGTTGGCGGTTCAAATCCCAAATCCATTGAAGTTACCGCTGTAACTTAAGAACACTTAAGTCATTGTTCCGGGGGTATCGTGCCTTTCCCTGTGCTCTGACCCCCAACCATCAAACTAGAATACTTTGGAAATTGGGAAATTGCTTCGATAGATGTCACAAAAGGACTAAATGTAATGAACTAGAACACTGTGGATGGATGGAGAATGTCCACTGTCAGTGTTTGACCTCTTAAATGTTCTTCTGAAGTCCTGTACAAAGTTCAAATTTTGTAGGAGATCTTGTGTAGGACTAATATAATAGACATTATAAAAGCTAGCGTCTTAATATTTTTTTCCGTGTAGTGTGTCAAACTTAATTTTGATTATGATAATGCATTATTTACATTTAAAATGCAAGGGAATGGTGTACGTTGTAGGAACCTGCATTATATTCTGTAAAATACAAAGAAGAGCAAAGTTAAAAACCAAAAAATAATAAGAGAGAATGATCAAATAATATAAATAATATATAATATATCATTTATTTAATATAAATACGTTGGCTTAGTGGTTAGCACGTCCTCGTCTCAGTGCTGGGGATTCCCGGTTTTGTATCCCCATTTGGGTGGAGTTTCCATGTTCTCCCCGTGTCAGCGTGGGTTTCCTCCAGATTCTCCGGTTTCCTCCCACAGTACAAAAAACATGGATCAAGGTCAATTGAGTTGTGGAAATTGCCCCATATAGAGTGTGTCTGTGTGAATGAGTGTGTGCCCAGTGATGGATTGGCGCCCTGTCCTGGGTGTATTTGCCCAGCGCCCGAAACCTTCTCCCCTGGATGGGCATGGGGAACCCCAGTGTGACCCTAATAGAGGATAAAGTGGAAGATGGATGGATAATATAAATATATCAAATATAAAAACACATTTGTTCACACACTAACCAGCCAGTTAGTCACTTCGTTATTGTACAGGTTATCATTTCAACTTACAATAAGGGTTAGATCTTCAATAACAGTAATCTCCACATAAGCAGGTGTTATTTGGGTAATGACTGATTTTCAGTGCTGTAGTGATGTGTTTGTGTATTATACTAGTATGAATGGATCAGACACCTCAGTTCATTTGGAGTTTTAAAAACCTCAATGTCATTGTTGGGACTGATTTATTTTTTAGGGGCGGGTTAGCTCAGTGATTAGGGTGTTGGGCTATCAATCTGAAGGTTGGGGGTTCAAATCCCAGGTCCACTGAAGTTACCAGTGTGGGTCCTTGAGCAAGGCCCTTAACCCTCATTGCTCCAGGGATGTTGTGATTAACCCTGTGCTCACCTTGTAAGTCGCTTTGGATAAAAGCGTCTGCTAAATGTCCCAATTTATTTATGAAAACCAGCCCTTAATGTCCAGCCACCAGCATCTTGTTGCTCACCTTCTGTGAGCTCTGAGGGTATAAATATAAGGTGGTTAAACTGTAACACTACAAACATCTACAAGGTCAAGCAAAAAGGTCAATGTGTGTGTGAAAACTTGCATTGAATCTGATCCAAACATACTGGAGTAAGACCAACGTCATCATCTCTGCACTACCAAAAATAATACACCACCCACGTGTCACCCGACCATTAGAGAACAAAGTGTGTAGAGAAACGAATGACATACAGCTTGTAAATGAGAATTAGAAAGTGTAGTGACTTAATAAATCCAGTAGGGGTACTACTAAAGTGGACAGTTCTTATAATGCAGAAACAAGATGAGGTTGAATTAGTAATGTTGGGGTTTGCAAATGTGACACCATCACATTGTGAGCAAAAATAGTCTTGAAGAAAGTACGTTTGTTAGTTAGTATTACACAAAGTAGTTCTGGTTCTTAAATCTGATTGGCTAAGCCGTATGTCAACAACACATACCTCTTCACATTCGTGTCAATGCGATATATACAATACATTATTTTCAGATTATTATTATTTTTTTATAAATTCTGTTCTTGGAACTTTTATTTTATTTCACGTGTTCTGTAAATTGGCCACTGGATGGTAGTATTTGGTTGTTGGAGAAACCTGAATAAAAAAAATAAAGAAAAAAATAATGGACTAGAAAATACTGCAGAAGACAATTTAGTTAATGTGACGATAACGATTTTGTTATCAATAAACACATTTATAAATGAAGTGGTTTTTTTTTATTTATTTAATTTAATTAAATTTTTTTATGTAGTGTGTTTTTGTAACCGTTTCATAAAAGTAATCACAGGGAAAATGGTGTAACTAATGAGCGCTATAACCTTTTGTTGCTGTTGTTCATAAATTGTCCTGTGACCACTAGATGGCGTTTTTTTTTTATTGGGTTTTTTTTTTTTTTGTCTTGTTAAAGTGGTGTCCGGTTACTCAGCATCAGTGTTCGCTTTGAAAACCGGACTAGAATATCACGGAGGACATGTTTATTATTTTATTGTGTATTATTATTTTGATTTTAACAGACACATTTATAAAACCTTGTTTTTTTTTTTTTTTAGTATATTCGGGAAAGCAATGTCACCCGAGGTTGTACGTTATTGTGAATAAATCACAGGAAAGAAGTGTAACAGGACTCCGCTTCACACCTCCCAATAATGTTTTCCACTAATACACAACCTCCAGTGCTTTATTGCTTTATTAATATGATGTATTCTCAGTTTTAAATAAAAATTCAGTTTCAAGAGCTTGCTCCTGCATTCTGTCAGCTTCCCTCTGTAGTACAGAAAGTCAGATCCCGTGTAAAAGAAAGGAAAGGGAAAAAAAAAAACAGTTTGGATATTTGCCTGTACTCACAGAAGTGAGCGGTATTAGCCAGGTGTTGACTGTCCACCAGCATCTGCTCTTTGACCATTATAATCCATTATAATGCTTGTGTTAACTGCTGTTCTGTGTTCATATTACAGGGAAACAACACTGTTCTCCAACCCCCTTAAGCCCAAGTTGTACTTTTTCTCGAACCAACAAACAAAAAAGCACAGTAATAGTTTTGTAGGTTTGATAGTTAAATGTGAACTTGCATCTGATGCTGTGGCTAAAAACAGCTCCCTCTCTTTTCACAGCTTAGCAGCATTCTGAGAGAGACAGATGAACTCATGACGATCTCGCGCTGAAGTGGTAAGTTCTCCTTTACTGAGTTTAGAAAAAAAACAGTCATGGTGTTGGGGTGGGGGGGTCCTCATTTTCTGTTGTAGTTGATTTTTTTTATTTTATTTTTATTTTTTTTGTTGATGTCTAGGGCTGGAATTAAATAAATTACTATATTAATAACTTGGGCTGCACAATGTCTTAGTGGTTAGCATGTTCTCCTCTCAGCGCTGGGAAATCCCGGTTCGAATCCCAATCTGGGTGGAGTTTCCATGTTCTCCCCTTGTCCGTGTGGGTTTCTTCCGGGTTCTCTGGTTTCCTCCGACAGACCAAAAACATGGATCAAGGTCTATTGAATTCTCCAAATTGCCCCATATAGAGTGTGTGTGAGTGTGTGCCCAGTGATGGATTGGCGCCCTGTCCTGGGTGTATCTGCCCAGCACCCGAAACATTCTCCCCTGGATGGACATGGGGGAACCCCCCCCAACAATCTAGTACTGCCATCTAGTGGCCAGATTTGAATGTTTCAGTTACTGGTTGAGTGGTTAAAATAAATAAATTAATAAAAATAACAATATCAAGTATTTATTTGTGTTTTTGATGCATACATCATTTGGGCTTCCAGCTCATAAAACGCATACTCATTCATTCATTATCTTCCGCTTTATTCTCTATTAGGGTCGCGGGGGGGTTCCCTATGCCCATAAAGGGGAGAACGTTTCAGGCGCTGGGCAGATACACCCAGGACAGGACACCAATCTATCACTGTGCACACACTCACTCACACAGACACACTCTATATGGGGCAATTTGGAGAACTCAATTGACTTGATCCATGTTTTTGGACTGTGGGAGAACATGGAAACTCCAGCCAGATGGGGATTCGAAAGCCACTGTGCCGCCGCATAAATACTGTTAAAAATAAATACTTGAAATTGTTTGAATTCTGGGTCCTGAATATAATCTAGGGGGTCCTATAATCTATCAAAGTTTAACTTTTTTGAATGGAATGATGGAAACGAATCAACTTTTCCATGATATCCCAATGTTTTGGACAGGGTCTGTATGTAATGTAACATTTGGTCATTCAGCAGACTCTTTTATCCAAAGCGACTTACAAGGAGAACACAGGGTTAATCACAACATCCCTGGAGTAATGAGTGTTAAGCGTCTTGCTCAAGGACCCACATTGGTAACTTCAGTGGACCTGGGATTTGAACCCCCAACCTTCAGATTGATAACCCAACACCCGAACCACTGAGCTACCGCTCCTTTGTAAATGGTTGTAACTTTGTTAGTCTGCTACACTCTGCTTTTTCTGATTAGCCAGCGAGAGCTCAATGAGTCCGGCTTTGGAAAAACTGACTGTGTGTTCTGTGGTCCGGATCTCTTCACCTCCATCCTCTCTAAACACGCCTCACTCTGTCTCTCTCTGTCTGTGTTCTGCAGGTGCTTTGCCGGTGGAGCAAAAACAGGACCCTCTTTTTTTTTCTTATCCTTCCGTGTCCCTTATCTGGACTTCGTCTCCCTTGACACGGACTTCCCTTCGAATGGAGAGAAACCGTTCCGTATGCGTGATTTCCATTTATTTATGAAGTCTTTTACTTTCGTCGTCTGTAACGGAAGACTTAGGTGCAGGACTGCAAAAAGAGGCTTGCAATGGAAATGAGGATAATTGAAGTGCTTTAAGGTTACACACACACCGTTTTATGAACGTTTAGTATAATGTTTCAACCTGTATGTTAGTAAGGTCTGGAGATTTATTCACATGTAATTAGGGGGAAGGTTAATGACTGATTTGACTGGGATTCACACGGCACACTTAATTTTATTATTTTTTATTATAATTTTTTTTTTATTGTTATGTTGCATCACGAAAACATTCAAAGCATTCATCTTCTTAAAGTGTAAGTCAGGAAATCCTGAAAGTCTGACGGAAATAAAGTGGAATGGGATTAATGACTGATTTGCAAATCAAGAATTTGAGCCTCATCCATGTGTCCAATCCCAAAACATCCATCCATTATCTCCCACTTTATCCTCTATTAGGGTCACGGGGGGGGTTCCCCATGCGCATCCAGGAGAGAACGTCTCGGGCGCTGGGCAGAGGGATGCTGGGCAGGAGAGGATGCAAATCTATCACTGGGCACACACTCACTCACACATACACACTCTATATGGGGCAATTTGGAGAATTCAATTGACTTGATCCAAGTTTTTGGACTGTGGGAGGAAACCGAAGAACCCGGAGGAAACCCACGTGGACACACAGATTGGGATACAAACCGGGAATCCCTGGTGCTGAGAAGAGAACATGCTAACCACTGTGCCACCCACCTCAAAACATCACCTTGAAAAACAGTTGGAGAGATGAGATGACGCCTGTATACACAGAGCAAACGGAGATCTGTAATTTGTCGTGATATGAACTACTCTTATTCCCTGAGCACTTTATTAAGGACACTAAAACTAAACAGAGCTGTTGCAGTTGTCAGGTTGTAACCGTTTGCCTCAAGGTTGGACAGTTGGCGAATTTAAAGAAGCTTTTCTTTTACAGAATGCTCGACACTGTTAGTCCTTCTGTCAGCTCCACTCGGTTCACACATCCTCTGCTCAACCCTCCTTTACAAAAGGTTCTTTTAGTTTTTTTTTTTTATTTATATATTTATTTTTCTTCTTGCCTTATATTAGGCTGCTCATAGTCAGTGGGTGTGTAACATTCATTGTAATAAGCAGGAAAACCAAATACAAACCTTTCATCACATTTTTCATTTTTATTGTGTGTGTGTGTGTAAAATGCATACACACACATACATATACACATGCTCATATATTCATGCACATACACACGATTTTGTATATGCACATGTGTGTGTATATATATATATATATATATATATATATATATATATATATATATATATATATATATATATATATATATATATATATGCATGTTTGTGTACACATACAGTATATACATGCTTACAAACATAAGAATATACATACACGTTTGTATATACATATGTACACGTTTGTATAAACATACATACATAATGTACACACATTTGTACATACATATATGTACATATGAATGTATATACATACACATGTTTGTATATACATATGTACACGTTTTTATATACATACATACGTACATACATGTTTGTACATGCATACGTAATGTACACATGATTATACATTCATACATGCGTACATACACACATGTACATACACATGTGTATGTACATATATACAAACGTGTTTATATATATATATATATATATATATATATATATATATATATATATATATATATATATATATGTGTGTATATGCATACACATGTTTGTATATACATACATATGTGTGTATGTGTGTGTATGTATATATATATATATAATGTATGTGTGTGTATATATATATATATATATATATGTATATACATACATACATACACACACACACGTGTACACTCGTTTGTATATACGTACATACATACTTGCGTTTGTATATACATAGATGTATACATTCACACACTTGTGTATGTACTTACACGTTTGTGCATGCATACATACATACACACATACATACATGTTTGTATATACATACACACAAACGCATACATGTTTCTATACATATGCATGCATACATAGACACAGACATACATACATGCTTGTATACACACATAAATGTTTGTGTACACAGACATACACACTCTCAAATTTGTACTTGTTCTTATATACATACATGTTTGTGTACACATACGAACATACATGCTTGAACACATACATGCGTGTGTCTAAAAAACATGTATGTATACGCAAATGTATGTGTTTGTACGTATATGCAAACGTGTGTGTATGTATATATAAACAGCTGTGCGTATGTATGTGTAAACACACATGATGTGCGGGTTCCTCCATGCCCATCCAGGGAAGAAAATTTCGGCACTGGGCACATACACCCAGGACAGGTGCCAATCCATCACTGGACACACTCACTGACACTATATGGGGCAATTTAGCGCATTCAATATACCTTGAATCGGTCACGCTGCAATCACACTCACATTTTCTTCAGGAAATGCATCTGTTTAGTATTCCTGCTGTCATTGAGTCAGCGGTAAGATTATCTCGTATTAAGCTGTTGTGGGAATTTCATGAACCAACCAGTAGAGGGCACAACACGTGTTTATAAAACAAAACCTGCAAAGTTTAACAATGCTTCAGATCTTTACCATGACAGGGGTTCTTTTCTTCTTCTGTTCTCTCCTCTCATTTAGAACGAGGTTCTGAACGTAGTGTGTACGTGGTTCTCCTGGACGGCTGTGTGAGTGCGATGGTTGTAAAGTGCTTTTATTTCTGTTCGGCTGGAATGTGAAGTTTGTAATGCCAAATTATTTTATAACAATGTAAACTGCACTTTTCTATAAAATAAATGAAATAAGTGACCTTTGGCTTCATGTCTTTATTTCTGGGCAGAATACTGGGCAGTTGGTTAAGGAACCGGACCTGAAGGTCCCTGGTTCCATTCCCAGTGTCACAATATATACATGTACTATATATATATATATATATATATATATATATATATATATATATATATATATATATATATATATATTCATTCATTATCTTCCGCTTTATCCTCTATTAGGGTTGCGGTGGGGTTCCCCATGCCCATCCAGGGGAGAACGTCTCGGGCACTGGGCAGATAGACCCAGGACAGGGCGCCAATCCATCGCTGGGCACACACTCACTCACACAGACACACTCTATATGGGGCAATTTAGAGAATTCAATTGACTTGATCCATGTTTTTGGACTGTGGGAGGAAACCGGAGAACCCGGAAGAAACCCACACGGACACGGGGAGAACATGGAAACTCCACCCAGATGGGGATTCGAACCGGGAATCCCTAGCGCTGAGAGGCAAACTTGCTAACCACTAAGCCACCGTGCCGCCCTATATATATGTATATACAGGGCTGCCAGTATATACAGTGTGTGTTTCGCGGCACAGATGGGTTAAATGTGGAGGGCAAATTCCGCTGTGTGTAAGTACAGTAAGCAAAATATATCACATTAATGCCAGTGTTACTTGGTGTAATTGTGTAAGAGACCTATTGGTCTTACCAAAGTCTTTAGGCATAAAAAAATATCTAGAACTTATGTTCTCAAGCATTGTTATATAATCCTGGTAGTGATGGCCCTCTCCTTTTGTCCTTTTTACCATTTTCCCAACTTTCAAAGTTTGTTCAAGTTATTTATTTATATAGCGCTTTTTACCTCAATACGTCAATGAAAAGCCAAAGAGCAAGCTGAAGCAACAGTGGCAAGACAAAACTCCCTGTTATGTTATTTTAAGGACGAAACCTTGTGAGGGGCGGCACGGTGGCTTAGTGGTTAGCACGTTCGCCTCTCAGCGCTAGGGATTCCCGGTTCGAATCCCCATCTGGGTGGAGTTTCCATGTTCTCCCCGTGTCTGCGTGGGTTTCCTCCGGGTTCTCCGGTTTCCTCCCACAGTCCAAAAACATGGATCAAGTCAACTGAATTCTCAAAATTGCCCCATATAGAGTGTGTCTGTGTGAGTGAATGTGTGCCCAGCGATGGATTGGCGCCCTGTCCTGGGTCTATCTGCCCAGCGCCCGAGACGTTCTCCCCTGGATGGGCATGGGGAACCCCACCGCGACCCTAATAGAGGATAAAGCGGGAGATAATGAATGAATGAACCTTGTGAGGACCAAGACTCAGTGGGGGACTCGACCTCCTTGATCGCCGGCAGCATCAACAATGTAGGACACTAATGTAGATGGGTGTCGAGATCGGGTGACTATATTTAACAAATGGAAAGAAACTCCCAACATAGGGAACCCCCCCCCCCCACAACCCTGATAGAGGATAAAGCGCAAGATAATGGATGGATGAATAAAAAGAACCAAACAAGACACAAAAACATTCAACTTTATTATATATTAAAATAATACATATTTAATATTAAATAGAGCCTTGCTCTAATTATCCATTTCCTCCCCTTATGTTATATATGGCTTAGTGGTTACCACGTTCTCCTCTCAGCACTAGGGATCCCCGGTTCGAATCCCCATCTGGGTGGAGTTTCCATGTTCTCCCCGTGTCTGTGTGGCTTTCCTCCGGGTTCTCCGGTTTCCTCCCACAGTCCAAAAACATGGATCAAGTCAATTGAATTCTCCAAATTGCCCCATATAGAGTGTGTTTGTGTGTGTGAGTGTGTGCCCAGCGATTGGCACCCTGTCCTGGGTCTAACTGCCCAGCGCCCGAGACGTTCTCCCCTGGATGGGCATGGGAACCCACAAACCTGGAACCCCAGCACAGAAACGCCACTGCACCACACTTTTATATACACTACAAAACAGGACTCCATCGTGTTGCAGGTGTGCGTGTGTGTGTGTGTGTGTGTGTGTACAGATACTAGAACATCCAAGCTGATGCGTTGCAACAACTACCCCACTGACTCCTGCCCCATGCATCAGCCTGAATGCTCTCTGTGTGAGGAAATAAAACAAGAACACGGTGAGGATCTTTTAGATTTTATTTTTTTATCGTGCAGTACTGACACTCACTGAGCATGCAACATCTACAACCGTCACATTTAATGTTTAACGTTTACCGTCAGGTTACGTCACCGCTACAAACATCCAGCCTTCGTTTAGAACTAGGCCTCAAGCATCGGGTTCTCTACAGTCCAGACATGCAACCCGGAACATCGGTGTTTAGAGCCGATTCAGCAGCAAAGACAACAATATGTGGCTTTCAAATGGAGGGGGGGGGGGGGGTTCCTACATGCCCATCCAGGGAAGAACGTTTACACCCAGGACAGGGCACCAAATTATCGCTGGGCTCACAGACACACACTATATAGGGCAACTAAGAGAATTCCATTTACCTTGAATGTATGTTTTTATTTGCCTCCGACAGGAAACTGGAGAACCCGGAGGAAACCCACACAGACATGGGGAGAACATGGAAACTCCACCCAGATTGGGATTCCTAGTGCTGCGAGGCAAACGTGCTAACCACTATGCCCCCGTGCCGCCTATGAGAACATTTTGGGCGGATACACCCAGAACAGGGTGCCAATCTAGCACTGAGCACACTCACTATTCATTCATTCATTCATTATCTCCCGCTTCATCCTCTAATAGGGTCGCGGTGGGGTTCCCCATGCCCATCCAGGGGAGAACGTCTCGGGCGCTGGGCAGATAGACCCAGGACAGGGCGCCAATCCATCGCTGGGCACACACTCACTCACACAAACACACTCTATATGGGGCAATTTTGAGAATTCAATTGACTTGATCCATGTTTTTGGACTGTGGGAGGAAACCGGAGAACGCGGAGGAAACCCACGCAGACACGGGGAGAACATGGAAACTCCACCCAGGTAGGGATTCAAACCAGGAATCCCTAGCGCTGAGAGGCGAAAGTGCTAAGCACTAAGCCACCGTGCCGCCACCACTCATACTATATGGGGCAATTTTAGAGCATTCAATTTACCTTGAATCCATGTTTTTGGACTGGGGAGGAAACCGGAGAACCCGAAGGAAACCCCAGCGCTGAGAGGCAGACATGCTAACCTCTCAGAGACCTCTCAGAGACCTCTCAGAGACCATGCCCCCCAATTGTTTGCCAACTTTTTACTACCATCAAAGCTTAGTATTCATTAAAACACTGAATTATGGGATGCCCCGTTTCTAAAAGCTCAGACAGGCTCAGTGATGGGCTGTAAGTATTGAACTGGAGGGTTCACTGGTAATACTGTTCATCCAATACTTAAAAGGGTAATAAACAGAGCGTAATAGAAGTTAGCGAATCAAAGCAGAGATGTGAAACGCCGCGAATACGACCGTGGGCAACATTTACACGTAAACTACAGACGACGGACTACCACCATAGCAACACTGACATACAGGACTCTCACATTACAGCCAGCATGCATTACATCACAGGAGGACAAGGGTCGGACAATTTAACATCGAGACATCGAGTTACCATAGAGTTATGAGTCACATGGTTCAGGGGGGTGGCTGTAAAAAATTTTTTTTAAATAAACGCAGGGTAGTGCGGCATGGTGGCTTAGTGGTTTAGCATGTTCTCCTCTCAGCACTAGGGATTTCCGCTTCGAATCCCAATCTGGGTGGAGTTTCCATGTTCTCCCTGTGTCTGCGTGGGTTTCCTCCGGGTTCTCCGGTTTCCTCCCACAGTCCAAAAAACATGGACCAAGTCAATTGAGTTCTCCAAATTGTCCCATATAGTGAGTGAGTGTGTGCCCAGCGATGGATTGGCACCCTGTCCTGGGTGTATCTGCCCAGTGCCCGAAACATTCTCCCCTGGATGGGCATGGGGAACCCCCCACGACCCTAATAGAGGATAAAGTGGGAGATAATGGATGAATGGATAAAGGCAGGGTAGTTCAGTGGTCAGGGTGTTGAAGTGTCAGTTCCACAGTTCATTCATCCTATATTAGGGTCGCGGGGGGGTTCCCCATGCCCATCCAGGGGAGAACGTTTCGGGCGCTGGGCAGACACACACAGGACAGAGCGCCAATCCATCACTGGATACACACTCACTCACACAGACACACTCTATATGGGGCAATTTGGAGAACTCCATTGACTTGATCCATGTTTTTGGACTGTGGGAGGAAACCGGAGAACCCAGAGGAAACCCACGCGGACACGGGGAGAACATGGAAACTCCACCCAGATGGAGATTCAAACCTGGAATCCCTATCGCTGAGAGGAGAACATGCTAATTACTAAGCCAACATGCCGCCAGCAGGAGATCAAATACTAAAAAATTAGTAAGTTGGAAAAATACTCCCTCTTCTAGGGTTTGCTAGAATGTTTTCCGCACTTCGCTATTAAGAACACAAAAACAAGGGGCTTTGCGGGAATGTGAACATTTTGCAACTAGTAACAATGAATTACAGTTGCTCCATTTTGAAAAGAATTCTTTTTCCTTTATAATTTTTTAAAATCACCCTTTGTTGTTGACATGGGGGGGAAAAACTAACGAAATGTAATGGGCTTAATTATATACCCCTGGGGGCGGAAGCTATACTTGCTTTTCAATCCCACGTTTGTGTAGACACCCGGCTGCATGGTAAATGCAACCTGCTTGCACTAGAACGCACATTGGAGAACACGAACTGTACGGGATGCTGGAATTGAACGATGTAAACAATAAAAACGTAGAGAAACCTACGGAAATTTGACTCAAGGTTGTAACAAAGTTACCTCTGTAGTTGGTCATCCAGGGCTCTGATTAAGAACATGACCGAAATGGTATATTTCTTTAATTTTGAATTCCAATATCGTCCCACACTGCCCCTGCAGGTCATGCGTGTATTGCACCTTGGGCCCATCAAATGAAATAAAGGACAATGCAAACACATGATGCATGAGGCAGGGAATGTGCGCACACAAACGTGTAGAATAGAGATATAACTGCCGCCCAAACTGGAAGTCGCAGGGTTTACAGGATGCTCTCCCGTTCTTCGCTGAAGATGACCGTGTTGGAGGTCACGGCGCAGATCTCTGGCGGGTCACCCGGCTTCAGGCCCCTCTTCAGATGGACCACGCGAACATTTTCGTTGTGGGTGGTGGTGGTGGTGGTGGTGGAGGTTTTATTACTGGCCCCAGGGACCAGGATGACTTCGCCACCAGCCGTGGTGGAGCTCTCGTTCGGTTGGCGTTGGCGGTTCCCCTGCTGAGAGTTGCTGTTGTTGTTGAGGGTGTTGTTGCTGGGCGTGCGGTTGAGGTTGTAACTTTTGGACGACGGCCAGCTCTCTTCAGGGCTACTGGCCAGGAGGCTGCACTGATCCTCGGAACAGATGGACATACGGGCGACGGCTGGGTCCTGGAGGCCACTCAGACTGTTGGGAAGCCCTCGCTTGCGGGCCAGGCTCTCCTCATCCAGCTCGATCAGGTTGGCCCTCTCGGACTGCGACAGGTCGGCCTCCTCGTCTTGCAGGGTGTGACTGGGGGAGCTTTCGTTAGAACGGACTCCGGAGTCGGAGGAGTCCTTCTTATCGGACAGGTACTCCTTTCCCTTAGCGGAAGTCGTCTCCTCGCTGTCGGTGGACGACTTCGGGTCGCCTTTCTTGCCGTCCTGGATCAGAGGGGCGTTGTCGGACTCCTCCGACTCCTCATCGTCACTGGTAAGTTTCTGGTAGCGAAGCCCTCCGGTGGCCTTCAGCTTCAGGTCGGCGTTTTGAAAAAGGCCCAGCTTTTCTGCCGAGGGCTTCCGACCAAGCAGCGACTTGGAGGAGCCGTGGTCAACCTTCTCGTCCTCCTCTGTGATGGGATCTAGAGTGGCTTCGCTGGACGCGTAATCCGTCGTATCCACGGCGGGCTTTCCACCAGGCCGCTTGGAGAACGTCTTGCGCCCGTCTTGATCGCTTCCGTCCTTGTTCTTGTCGTCTGACCCCGAATGCATGAACTGGCCGGGGTGGGGCTGCACCGGCTTTTCCATTCCGCTGCCCGTAAGCTCCATCTGAGACATTGAGGCAATGTACTCCTGGTAGGCGTTGCGATACTCTGCCTGCTGCTTGTCGGTTAGTTTGCAGATTTCGTTGGAGGACTCCATAGAGTTGAGGCTGGACATGCTGGGGGTGCGGTGTGTAGTGTTCTGCCATTGGGTAAAACATATATTAAACACTAAAAATCAAAGAAATCACCAAAAAGGAGTCAAAACGTGTACAAACGACTCACAATCCATGAAGTGTTGGTATTCTTGGGAGCATCTTCCAGACCCAAGTTGCTGAGTTCCTCGAAGCTAAGGTTAAAGTTGTACATGGGTGAGGTGTCGGCGTTGCCGGGTCCACCGTGACCCGATGCTCTGCGATTTCTGCTAGGGTCCCCCTGACCAATCACGCTGCTGCCCTGTTCACTTGGAGCCTCTTCGTGCAGAACCTGACTCTCCAAGTGACGCAAGTCCATTACCTAAAAACACCGGGAGCTGATCAGAGCCATGTTTTTTTTTTTAATGATACATATTTAAACAGCCCGCGGCACGGTGGCCTAGTGTTTTAGCATGTTCTCCTCTCAGCGCTAGGGATTCTTAGTTCGAATCCCAATCTGGGTGGAGTTTCCATGTTCTCCCCGTGTCCGCGTGGGTTTCCTCCGGGTTCTCCGGTTTCCTCCCACAGTCCAAAAACATGGATCAAGTCAATTGAGTTCTCCAAATTGCCCCATAGAGTGTGTCTGTGTGAGTGGGTGTGTGCTCAGCGACAGATTGGCGTCCTGTCCTGGGTGTATCTGCCCAGCGCCCCAAAACGTTCTCCCCTGGATGGATCCCCCAGCGCCCCAAAACGTTGTATAATGAATGAATAAACAGCTCATCGCAGTGGTCTTTGTGCAAAAGACTGGGACACACCCCACTCACGACAGATATTGTGGTTAGGGGGTTGGGCTAACAATCTGAAGGTTGTGGGTTCAATTCCCCAGTCCACTGAAGTTGTTCTATGGACAATGGGGGTTCTTGAGCAAGACCCTTAACCCTCATTAAAACACCTCGAAACGCATCTCTTCCACAAAAACTTGCTATAAAAAGTATAGCTGGTTTGTCCTTACCTACTGACTTGTGGCGTTCTCTCGAACAGTGTGTGTCTGTGTGTGTGTGAGTGAGAGAGAGAGAGTGTGTATGTGTGTACAATTATATAAATGTGTGATTAAGGGGACTGCAAGCGGACCACAATCTATTTAATTCAGTTTGATTTAGAAATATTATGTTGGGCGGCACGGTGGCTTAGCACGTTAGAATCCCGATCTGGGTGGAGTTTGCATGTTCTCCCCGTGTCCGCGTGGGTTTCCTCCGGGTCCTCCGGTTTCCTCCCACAGTCCGAAAACATGGATCAAGGTCAATTGAATGCTCCAAATTGCCCCATATAGGGTGTGTGTGTGAGTGAGTGAGTGTGTGCCCAATGATTGATTGGCACCCCATCTTGGGTGTATCTGCCCAGCGCCTGAAACGTTCTCCCCTGGATGGGCATGGATGGGATGGGATGGGATGGGATGGGAACACCCCCCAACGACCCTAATATAGGATAATGCGGAGATAATGGATGGATGGAATATAGAGCATTGGATTCCATCACTTACAGTTCCTCTGAAGAGCTGCCAGTCTCCAAAGTTCATGTTCATCTCCTTCTTCAGCTCATCCAGGTTACACTGGGATAAAACTCTTCCGTTCACATTGGCCTGTGAAAAAGCAACAGGTCAGCACACGAGAATACCCAACGTTCGCAGCTCGTACACATCCGCAGGTTACCAGACCTTCTTTATGGTAGCAGTGTACTGCGCCAGCATGGCTTGGTCTATGCCTTCCATCACTTTGAGCCGCTCACACACCATATCAGTGTTCATGGAGCTGAGCAGCACCGATGGAGTGCCCGACACCACCGAGGCGGCGACCTGCTGCAACGAACAGAGCGAAGCAACAATATGTTCATATTCACTTTCATAACATGAACCTCAAAACGAGGCAGAAAGCGCAAAGTGGGCAAAAAGTGTCAGGATCATGCTTGTTGTTAGTACAAGGTTGGAAGTCACAAAGCATAGAACAAAGATTGAATTAAAGCTTTTTGCTGGAAAATTTAGACATGGGTTAGTAAGTTTTCAGCTTCAAACTATACAATCTTTACAATTTAAAGGTCAGGAAAACCACTATAACCAAAGATAATGATTTAAATACAATAAGACATTGTTTTTGTTTTATGGTCTTCTTTTTCACCTTTTTACCCTTTATTATTCAGGGGTCACCACCAAGAACCTTTTTTTTAAGAATTGGCCAGCGTTTTACACCACATGATAACGTCAAACCCATTTTTTTAAATATTTCCCCTTCTAATTATTAGTATAGATTACATTTATCTACGACTAAGTACTTAAAAGTAGGGTAAAAACTGCCGTAACAGAGCTTTGAATTTTCTCGTAGTCAAGATTTGCACGCTGCTGATTAAAGCGATTTAAGTGTCTGTAGCAAAGAATGATGCTCAGTACAGAGTGTATTGTCCTTGAGCAACTGGTTATTGTTCGTTGGTGTAAATCATCCATCCGTTATCTTCTGCTTGGGGGGTGGGGGAACAGGGCGCCAATCTCTCACTGGGCACACTCATTCATACAAGCACACTCTATACTTGACTTGATCCATGTTTTTGGACTGTGGGAGGAAACCAGAGAACCCGGAGGAAACCCATGCGGACATGGGGAGAACATGGAAACTCCACCCAGATTGGGATTCAAACCGGGAATCCCTAGCGCTGAGAGGAGAACATGCTAACCACTAAGCCACCGTGTGCCACCCTGGTGTAAATCAATAATAATTTACAGATCATTTATATATAGTTCTATATAGCAAAAAATTTATTATTTTGACTATTATTGTTGTTTTCTAGATGAAATGTATGTTGAAATTACAGGGGGGGGGGACACACAACATACATTTATTTTACAAATAATAATAGTCACAATTAGGGGTGTCTGCAACTAAGGATTTTCATAGTCGAATCTGATTCGTCAGATTTTCCCTATAGTCGAATCATTTAAAATTCCACCACAAGATGGCGCTATAAGCGTGGTTTTTAAAAAAGATTTTTTTTTATATTTTACTTGTTTTTCGATATATATATATATATATATATATATATATATATATATATATATATATATATATATATATATATATATATATATATATATATATAGAATATTGCAGCTCACCCCTAGTCCCCTAGTCACAATAATAGAAATAATAAAGAAAAAGGCGGCATGGTGGCTTAGTGGTTAGCACTTTCGCCGATAGCACAGCGCTGGGTTCGAATCCCACCCTGGTGGTGTTTCCATGTTCTCCTCGTGTCCACATGGGTTTCCTCAGGGTTCTCCGGGTTCCTCCCACAGTCCAAAAACATGGATTCAATGTAAATTGAATTCTCTAAATGGTCCCATAAAGTGGTTGTTTTTGTGTGTCTGTATAAGTAAGTATGCCCAGCGTCCTGTCCTGGGTGTATCTGCCCAGCGCCTGAAACGTTCCCTGGATGGGCATAGGGAACCTCCCTGCGACCCTAAAAGAGGATTAAGTGGAAGATAATGGATGGATGAATTTTATATATAAAGCATCATTGATTTCTTTCTAAATAATGCTATTTAAATTCATTATATGCTTTCATACTTGTGAAATTACACATTATTACACATCTTTTATCTGCCCTAGAATTCCATTATAAATGAATTTCATTAATAATAATAGCAATAATATTTCCTAAATCACAGATGGAGATATAAATTAAACTATTGTAGTTATTTAAATATTTAATTTCCCCTTCCTCACTACAGCATGCTGGGATGTGAAGGCTTTGAGCAGAAGTGCTGGGGGGGGAAGTGAGCATAGAAAAGAAAGGATGCTCCCGAAGGAAGGGCAGCATGAACACGGGAGCGGAGCAGCAGAGATTCAAGAAGTCAAGAGGGATTTAGTACCTGGTTCTTTTTCAAAGATGTTACCTTACACTGTTTCAGAGGAGAGGAGAGGAAGGAAAAGACAGAGGAGGTGGAGACAGTGAGGGGACCACATATAGGCTGATTCCATCAAAGAAAAGAAATAAAATGCATCATGGGAGCAAGAACTTCTGTTACAACATGGGCTCTGGTGAGATGACGTCATTGCCTATGTCACAAAGATAAGGTTGCCCTCCCTTCTAAATGTACTTACTACATCTAACCATATAAGAACCATAGGTCTACGTTCTCCTAAAAAACGTCAAACAACGCAGGAGGAAATTCTTAATCTTAGGGCAGTGTACTGGACCACAGAGCAGACTGTGATTTTTATTTAACCACTACGTACATTAAAAAGAATTAACATAATAATGTAGATAAAAAGGGACGTCAATATTTTTGGCTAAAATCTGTTCTAGACCTACCTACAGCTCTTGCTGTTTTATTATTTGTACTTTTTATTATATATATATATATATATATATATATATATATATATATATATATATATATATATATATATATATATATATAACAACACATAGTATATACATATACACACACTCCCCTTGTACGTGTGGGTTTCCTCCGGGTTCTCCGGTTTCCTCCCAGTCCGAAAACATGGATTCAAAGTAAATTGGCTGCTCTGAATTGCCCCATATAGTGTGTGACTGTGTGAGTAAGTGGACACCCTGTCCTGTTGTATCTTCCCAGCACTTAAAATGTTCTCCCCTGGATATGCATGGGGAACCCCACCCCCATTACTCTAGTAGAGGATAGAATGGAAGATAATGAATGAATTGATATCTAGTATCAGGTCTGCCCTCTTGTGGAAGACTTCAGCTACACATGTAGCACAAAGGGCAAGTATATACCATAAATCTAACTGCACAAATCTGAATATATAGAATAAAACTGTACATCAACATATAATGAACTAATGAACTATTAAAAAGATAAACAACATCTGGTCGTAAAACAGAAAACATTATATATATATATATATATATATATATATATATATATATTTTGTCTTCCAGTTTAACATCGTTAGTAAACCTTTTGTAAAAAAAAAATACTACGATAATTAATTAATAAAAAAAACATCTAAATCATTTTGGAGTTTATCAACAGATGAAAGCAGTAGAGATAGAACAAAGTAAGG
Source organism: Corydoras sp. C115 (assembly GCA_019802505.1). Classification (NCBI taxonomy): domain Eukaryota; kingdom Metazoa; phylum Chordata; class Actinopteri; order Siluriformes; family Callichthyidae; genus Corydoras; species Corydoras sp. C115. The sequence continues at coordinate 265,375 of JAFMOC010000373.1, read as the reverse complement.
ACGTTTTTAAAAAGCACACAGCAATGTGGAAAACAGAGGTCGGAAATTCGAATTCACTAATTCCACTTACAGTACTTACGATTGCAGCGCTAGGCTCCCTGGGATAGGCCGGTTTAATGAGTGGGCGTGGAGGTGCGAGGATGTGGGCGGGATGGATGCTGCCAGCGTAGTGCCGGGGCAGCGTGTAAACATGGTGGGGGAAATAAGGCTGGGTGATGGGAGGTCGGGAGAAGGAAAACAAATTAGGCAAATTAAAAGAAACGTTCGACTTTCAAACAATGAGGTGATGAAATCATACACAGATAACAATAGAGATGTTGTCAGACTTTAAATCATTAAACATAAGAGTGAACAGAACACAAAATGCTTAAATTA
>JAFMOC010000373.1:122500-260000 GCA_019802505.1 Corydoras sp. C115 | reverse complement strand
AGAGGAGAACATGCCAACCACTAAGCCACCGTGCCAGCCGCCAAATGATTAATTTTAAAAAACTTGATTTAAAGAAGCGGCACAGTGGATTATTAGTTAGCACGTAGTCTAAATTGCCCCATATAGAGTGTGTGTGTGTGTATGTATATATATATATATATAGGTTTGTGCTGAATATAGATATATAGGTGTATCTGCCCAGCATCCGAAATGTTCTCCCCTAGAATAAAGCGGAAGATAATGGATGGATGATTTAAAGAATAAAATAATAAAATAATATTGGTCTTAAAATCTCCAAACGTTAATAAAATGATGCACAACATCGAAAACAGACTGACAGAAGCAAAATAATATACGGATTTCCAAATAGTCTGATCATCACACATTATATTTTGTTCTAAAAATTACATTAGAAGACTTCTTCGTAAAAACAGGTGCAAATTATCATAATGGAGGATAATAATAAACTCACCCTGCGATTCAGTGTGGTCTTGCTTCCCAATTTGGCCATTTCACCCAAACTGTTCTGGGACAACTTCCTGTCCAAATCCTCATGCCAGCCTGAGGAAAATACACACACACACACACACACACACACACACACACACACACACAATTTTAAAGAAATTATTAAACGGGTAGTTCCGCAGGCAGCATGGCTTAGTGGTTAGCATGTTCTCCTTTCAGCGCTTGGGATTCCAGGTTCGAATCCCCATCTGGGTGGAGGTTCCAAGTTCTCCCCGTGTCCGCGTGGGTTTACTCCAGGTTCTCTGGTTTCCTCCCAGAGTCCAAAAACATGGATGAAGTCAATTGAGTTCTCCAAATTGCCCCATATAGAGAGAGTGTGTGTGTGTGTGTGTGTGTGTGTGTGTGCGCCCAGCGATAGATTGGTGTCCTGTCCTGGGTGTATCTGCCCAGCGCCCGAAACGTTCTCCCCTAGATGGGCATGGGGAACCCCCCGCGACCCTAATATAGGATAAAGCGGAAGATGATAAATGGATGGATGGGTACTTCTGCTCCTTAAATCTGATTGGCTGAGCTGTTTGTCCTGGGTGTATCTGCAATGTACCCGATGGCACTCCATCCATCCATTATCTTCCTCTTTATCCTATATTAGGGTTGCGCGCGGGGGGGGGGGGGCCCATCCAGGGGAGAACGTTTCACGCGCTGGGCAGATACACCCAGGACAGGGCGCCAATCTATCGCTGGACACACACTCACTCACACAGACACACTCTATATGGGGCAATTTGGAGAACTCAATTGACTTGATCCATGTTTTTGGACTTTGGGAGGAAACCAGAGAACCCGGAGCAAACCCACGCGGACACGGGGAGAACATGGAAACTCCACCCAGATGGGGATTCGAACCAGGAATATCACGGGAAAGAGATGTAACTGCTCTGCTTCGTGTCGGGCCTTAGAAGTCTTTTCTGTCATTTATTCCCAATAATACCCGCTCTCTCATACCTTACTGCTTTAATAAAACAACAAATGTACAAAGGAGCTTAATCCAAACCTCTGCTTAACTGACATTTATCTGTAAGTGATGAGAAAGTATGAAGGAGTTAACACACGTTCTCTCGCAGCCATGCAGCCCCCTGGTTTTGGAAACTCCGCAGTGGTTAGTGCATTTTGCCGCTCAGCTCATGTGAACGCAGCACACCTTTAATGCGACTCCTAAATTATTAAACAAAGTTAATTTGCTTAGAAATACGAGCTCTCGGGAGAACACCGAGATAAAATGTGCTAACCGGACTTTAATAATTCAATATTCGATGGACGAGCAGAAAGCATGCTGAGCTGTCCTTACAGTGTCTTTACAGTGCGACCACCTTAAAACATCTTTAAGCAATGCGCACCTCCCACAGCACCTCCCACAGCACCTCCAAATGTGAGGCCATGGTTCTCAGTCGGGAAAGGGTGGAGAGTCCTCTCTGGGTCAGGGATGAGATCTTGCCTCAAGTGGAGGAGTTTGAGTATCTCGGGGTCTTGTTGACGAGTGATGGTAAGATGGAGCGTGAGATTGACAGATGGATGGGGGCGGGGTCAGCAGTGATGCGGACCCTATACCGGTCTGTTGTGGTGAAGAAGGAGCAAAGCCATAAGGCACGGCTCTCGATTTAGCAGTCGATCTACGTTCCGACCCTCATCTATGGTCATGATCCATCCATCCATCCATTATCTTCCACTTTATCCTCTATTAGGGTCGTGGGGGGGTTCCCCATGCCCGTCCAGGGGAGAACGTTTCGGACGCTGCATTAAGCTCCTTTTATTGTTACATTTATTGTTTTATTAAAGCAGTAAGGTACGAGAGAGCGTGTATTATTGGGAATAAATGACAGAAAAGATGTTCTAAGGCCCGACATGAAGCAGAGTAGTTACATCTCTTTCCCGTGATAGTCACAATAATACACAACTTCGAGTGCCATCGAGTACATTACAGATACACCCAGGACAACCGGCTCAGCCAATCAGATTTAAGGAGTGGAACTACCCCCATCCATTATCTTCCGCTTTATCCTCTATTAGGGTCGCGGGGGGGTTCCCCATGCCCATCCAGGGGAGAACGTTTCGGGCGCTGGGCAGATACACCCAGTACAAAATTTTATTGATAACATATAAAATAACAACATAAAAGGGAGTTTTTTCTTGCCACTGTCGCTTCGGCTTGCTCTTTGGGGGTTTAAAGGCTTTTCATTCTGTAAAGCTGCTTTGTGACAATGTACTGTTGTAAAAAGCGCTATAGAAATAAATAACTTGAACTTGAACTTGGCGCCAATCTATCGCTGGGCACCTATGGTCATGAGCTTTGGGTGATGACCGAAAGAACGAGATCGCCAATACAAGCGGCCGAAATGGGTTTTCTCCGCAGGGTGGCTGGGCTCTCCCTTAGGACGGGGTGAGAAGCTCGGTCATCCGGGAGAGACTCAGAGTGGAGCCACTACTCCTCCGCATCGAAAGGAGCCAGTTGAGGTGGTTCGGGCATCTGGTCAGGGATGCCTCCTGGGCGCCTCCCTAGGGAGGTGTTTCAGGCAAGTCCAGCTGGGAGGAGAACCCGGGGAAGAACCAGGACACGCTGGAGGGGTTATATCTCTCAGCTGGTCTGGGAGCGCCTCGGGGTTCCCCCAGTCGAGCTGGTGGAGGTCTGGGTCTCCCTACTTCGGTCGCTGCCCCCGTGACCCGAACCCCGGACAAGCGGAAGATAGTGGATGTCATGGCTGCCCTACACTGTTGTTGCTGCTCAGGCCGCTCAAGGAGGATGAGTCCCCCACTGAGTCTTGGTCCTCATAAGGTTTCTTCCTTAAAATAACAACATAACAAGGAGTTTTTTCTTGCCACTGTCACTTCGGCTTGCTCTTTGGGGGTTTTTCATTCTGTAAAGCTGCTTTGTGACGACGTATTGTTGTAAAAAGCGCTATATAAATAAATAACTTAAAATTGACTTGGATGGATAGGTGAAAGGTTTGTGCTGAAGTAAACATGGGGGAGGAGGCCAAATTGGAAGGTTCAGACTCACCATCAGCATTGTTTGCATCTCCGTTGGTGGGCGCAGCTGCGCACATCTTCTTGGCGGTGCTGAGACCTCGGCTGTTCAGGAAGACAGGCAGGTGCACGAATGTTGCGCATGTAGTCGTGGCCATTGATGTTGGAGTCCCGCAAAACGCTGTTCAAGTTCTGGTTGATGGCTTTGATGATAATGTGAGGGTCACTGGCAAAGATGGAGATGAAAGGTCCTTTGGAGAAGAGCACCCTCACCTGGAGAACAGCAGAATTACAGTGTCGGAAATAAAGATAATGCTGTTTAATTAAACATTACATACAAATATGTGATATTTCATTAAAGGTGTGGAATATAAACATGGTTAGGAAACTCTACGGTAATTTTAAGATCTAGAAAAGAATAAATAATTGAATTCATGAGTAGAAACATGCTGTGAAGCTGCTGCGGTATATGTGAATGCGGGGTTTAGATTTATGGATTATTAGTACTGCCTGCGGCATGGTGGCTTAGTGGTTAGCATGTTCTCCTCTCAGCTCTAGGGATTCCCGGTTCGAATCCCCATCTGGGTGGAGTTTCCATGTTCTCCCCGTGTCCGCGTGGGTTTCCTCCGGGTTCTCTGGTTTCCTCCCACAGTCCAAAAACATGGATCAAGTCAATTGAGTTCTTCAAATTGCCCCATATAGAGTGCGTCTGTGTGTGTCCACTGATAGATTGGCATCCTGTCCTGGGTGTATCTGCCCAGCGCCCGAAACGTTCTCCCCTGGATGGGCATGGAGAACTCCCCCCGCAACCCTAATATAGAATAAAGCGTAAGATAATGGATGGATTAATAGTACTGCCTGCTCTCTGATGGACTGACTTCGTAACAATACACCGTAAGCTGGTCATTGTAGCCCAGCGGCCTCTTGGTTGGATGTTATACATTCTAAGGATCTTCTCACCTCTACATCCCCTGCTTAGTACTAAGAACTGGGGGAAGGTCTTTCCCATGCCCATCTATATAAAAAAGGGGGCAATTTAGAACAGCCAATTCAGCGTAAACCCATGTCTTTTCAGACTGTGGGAGGTAACCCACGCAGACATGGGGCATGGGGAGAACGTGGAAACTCCACCCAGATTGGGATTCGAACCCGGGCAGCATCATGAGGACACTCATGTACAGATTAAGCAGTGATCAGGTCTCTATTTTCGAAAATTAAATCAGTTAAGAACTGCAACGGCACAAATGCAACAGAAATCCGGGTTCCGTCGTTGCCGCGGTGCTCTGGCAGTGTTATAAGGAGGATGGTTCCAACAGCTAAACAACAGATTGGGTACAAACTTCTAATCATGTGACTTCAGGAATAAAGCTGGAGGCAGGATCTTTTTATTCCCATTATATTTATGCATTGATTTAGTTTGTGAATATAAAATGCATTATTTATTATCGAGTCTTATTTGCATCTTTATTGCCCCCCTTTACCAGTGTTTATTAGTAATTAGGATGCAAATGAGCTTATTGGGGGGAGGGGAGCAGCACTGAACAGTTGGTCGTTTCTTAAGCATTTGTGGTCTCTATTTTTTTAATCCCCGGTCACCTGCAATTAAAATGCTGAAGACATCGCACAGTGACATCTGCTGGCCTGTGTCCGTCCTTAACGGCTTACCGTATCCAACATCTGGAGAACCTTGTCCTGCTCGCAAGAGTCCAGGCCGTCGATGATGACGACAAGACGCGTTTGGTTCTGCGTGAAGCTGTCGATGGTCTTAGCCATCTTTGCCATGAGTTCCACCTCACTTTTTAAGACCTACAGAAAAAGCAAGACATTTAGATTAAATATATATATAATTTTGTTGCATTTCAATGTTATTGGGATTGTTTTAATGTTTCTGCTTTGTTAATGCTTTAAACTGTGCACAGTCATGAGCATCAAGGTCTTCTGAAAATGGGGTTCTCAACTGGTCTCATATATATATATATATATATATATATATATATATATATATATATATATATATATATATATATATATATATATATATATGCGTTTTTGAAGGCTATTTTGCAATTAAAAATAAAAACGGCAATTAATTTGCAATTAAAAATAAATTAATTTGCAATTAAAAATAAAAACTATATATATATATATATATATATATATATATATATATATATATATATATATATATATATACATTTTATTTGAAAGCGCCTTTCAGAACACCCAATGACCCTGTACAAAACATACATATTAAAAAAAACATTTACATTTAAAAATAATCATGTGCAAAAGAAAGTAGAATGAAATAAATTACAAAGATAAAATTATAAGGGCGGCACGGTGGCTTAGTGGTTAGCACGTTTGCCTCTCAGCGCTAGGGGTTCCGGTTCGAATCCCTATCTGGGTGGAGTTTCCATGTTCTCCCCGTGTCTGCGTGGGTTTCCTCCGGGTTCTCCGGTTTCCTCCCACAGTCCAAAAACATGGATCAAGTCGATTGAATTCTCAAAATTGCCCCATATAGAGTGTGTCTGTGTGAGTGAGTGTGTGTCCAGTGATAGATTGGTGCCCTGTCCTGGGTGTATCTGCCCAGCGCCCGAGACGTTCTCCCCTGGATGGGCATGGGGAACCCCACCGCGACCCTAATAGAGGATAAAGCGGGAGATAATGAATGAATAATAAAGATAAAATTATAACAATAATAATTAATTAACAGTTAATACAGTATATATATATATATATATATATATATATATATATATATATATATATATATATATATATATATATATATATATATATATATAGGTCTCTTAACCCTCATTGCTCCAGGGATGCTGTGATTAACTCTCCCTGTGCTCATCTTGTAAGATAAAAGGATAAAAGCGTCTGCTAAATGACTAAAATGTATGTATGTATGTGTGTGTGTGTATATATATATATATATATATATATATATATATATATATATATATATATATATATACACACACACACACACACACCTTGCAAAGCGAATTTAAAAGCTACTACACAGAATTGAATTGGTGTAGTACAGTTGCTTTCGGTCCTTTAATCTGATTGGCTGAGCCGTTTGTCCAGCTGTGGCATTACTGACAATAACACACACCTCTGACCGCTTCACATTCGTATTAATACCTGATAGACACTGTACAATATACAGTATATTGCGGTAGGTAACCTGGCCTCTAGTTGGCAACATTTGCTCGTTAAACAAAAAAACTGGAAACATGTTCCAGATTATGTTGCGGGAGACCAGTTTATTAATGATTTTGCTTTTAATAAACATGTTTATGAAGTAACCCTTGTTTTTTATGGCAGTGTGTATGGAAGCATTATATAAAAGCTATAAGGCACTCAAGGTTGTGTATTAATGTAAATATATCACAGGAAAGAGGTGTAACTGTACTCGTGATTTATTCACAATAATACACAAGCTCTCGTATCTTATTGCTTTAATTTCAAAACTGCATAAAATAAATAAGGCTACAAAACGTGATGCTGTTAAATTTCAGCCTTCTAACAACACGGGAAGTTGGAAAATTAGTGCTGAGTCAGTCAGTGAGTTAATGAGTGAGGGCTTTCATATTTATTGGTATAGATTGGGGTAAATAATGCCGCAATCTAATAATTCTGATTTAATTATTATATAATTAATAAGCCAGATGAATTCTGCAGATGCTGTACAACGCACCTTCATGAAGCCTTCACTCTTGAGTTTGTTCATCTTGTTGGCGGCACTATGCAGCCGCTTCCTCTGCGAGTTCAGTACCGAGTCGGTCACCTGCCACCACGTCTTGCAGTTCAGCAGCAGAGCCATCCCCACCATGCTCGCCATGGCGATTAGCACAGCGTTCACAGTCTGGTTGCGACCCTCTACCTTGAAACAGGCGAGCAAGGCCATGCCGGTGATCAGGCAGGCCAGAATGAAGAGGAAGATGACGAAGGATGGAATGCAGCAGGTCTTCTTCCATTTCTTTTTACCTGCTTTGCATAAAAAAAACCCACGTCAACATGTGCTTCCATCATTGGACTGACTTATTATTCACCCTTGAGTACCTTGAGTGTCCTCGGTTTTGAAAACCCGGAAGAGTCTTGAGGCCATGAAGCCAAACTCTCGCTCACAAGCGTCTGAAAGCGTGGCGATCATTTCGGCCATGGAGGTTTCTCCACCCACACTGGACAGCCTGTTATAGTCTGTAAACAGAAACCTGAGGGCAAAAATGCAAGAAAATAATTAATGACATTCAGTACATCAGTCAAAATGTTCTCCTCTCAGCACTGGGGATCCAGGTTCGAATCCCAATCTGGGTGGAGTTTCCATCTTCTCCCCGTGTCTATACGGGTTTTTTCCAAGTCCTTCAGTTTCCTCCCACAGTCCAAAAACATGGATTCAATATACATTGAATGCTCTAAATTGCCCCCATATAGAGTGTGTGTGTGAGTGAGTGTGGCCAGTGATAGATTGCCGCCCTGTCCTGGGTGTATCTGCCCAGCGCCCGAAATGTTCTCCCCTGGATGGGCATGGGGAGAACGAGCAGAAGATTAAGCAGAAGATAACGGATGAATAAAATATATATACATCATCTTCCGCTTTATCCTCATTTAGGCTCGGGGGGGGGGGTTCCCCATACCCATACAGGGGAGAACGTTTCGGGCGCTGGGCAGGATGCCAATCTATCACTGGACACACACACACACACACACACACACACACACTCTATATGGGGCAATTTGGAGAACTCAATTCATATTGAATCCATGTTTTTGGACTGTGGGAGGAAACCGGAGAGTTTTAACGAAAAATCATAAATTTGGGACATAAAGATATATACACATATATATATGTGTGTGTGTATATATATATATATATATATATATATATATATATATATATATATATATATATGCATATATATATATAATATATAAAAAGAAGAAAACCTGAGAATCACATTTTACCATAAAAAGCCAGAAAGCTTCTGTCAGAAACATATAGCTGTGGCCAATTGTTTTTTGTTTCATTTCTGCTAAAAAAATAAATAAATGGCAATATAATGCATCATTAAATTATTGAAGGACAATAAAAAAAAACAGAAAAACCTTTGTAACCTTTGTAAATCTAATTAAAACAGCATGATGCCTCAATAATTGTAGTACACCTGCATGAGACACATTGTCCACAAGTGTATGTTCTACTAAAAAGCATGACACAACTAACAAAAAAAAGATCAAATGTGTCCCTCTCCATTATCTTGCTACTTGATGCTTCTGCAACTTTACTACAAACACAATTTGCAAATGTTTCTTTTAAATCCGTTTCTCATTTTTGGGGTGAACATTTTGTTTAATCAGATGCTTTAGAACTTAAACACAGTGCTGAGGACAACTTAAAAGAATGATGTGGGAGGCATAAGCTACCTGACAGGCAGGGCACGTGTGGTCTGTTCAGGCAACTCTGGCGGATTAACAAACATGAGTTTAAGCAGGAGCTCCAAATAGCCGATGTGCCGGGCGAGCCGGGTGCTGAGAACCCAGGCCCAGTTCCAGCTCTCACCCTCACGCCTGCTCCCGAAGTACACAACCACTGCGAGAGAGAAAGAGAGATGACCATAAGTTGGATTATTCACTTCCTTAAATCTGACTGGCTGAGCCTCTGACCGCTTCATGTTGACATCAATGTGTGAGATACGCATTTAATTAAATTATTTAAAAGCAAAAGAACTAAGATATATAAACTATATATAAACTATAAACTGCGTTCTGCAATTTGGCCATTAGATGACAGTTTTCGATCGTAAGAGAAACCGGAAACCTGTTACTAGGCGATCAGCGTTTAAAAACCAGACTAGATAATAGGGGTGAGCTGCAATATTCGCTGATTCGACGATTCGATTCAGAGAACCGTAGTCGACTATGAACCTCATAGTCGAATGTACCATTTTGACCACATGGGGGCGCCCATGGCTCCTGCTAAGCATTAGTTTTTACATGAAATGTCTTTGTTTTCGTTATATATATATATATAGCCTTTTGTCAAATAAAATCATCCTAATTTCTGTTAATATTTTTTTAAATGATGTGTGCGCTTTAACAATATAAAATATATAACAAAATATTTTTTAAAATATTGGAATTATTTTTTTTTTTTTAACCATGCTTATAGCGCCATCTTGTGGTGAAATTTTAACTGATTCGACTATCAGTCGACTATAGGGAAAATCTGATGAATCAGATTCGACTATGAAAATCCTTAGTTGAATACACCCCTACTAGATAACATCACAGGCGGCACGGTGGCTTAGTGGTTAGCATGTTCTCCTCTCAGCACTAGTGATTCCGGTTCAAATCTCAATCTGGGTGGAGTTTCCATGTTCTCCTCGTGTCCTCGTGGGTTTCCTCCGGGTTCTCCGGGTTCCTCCCACAATCCAAAAACATGGATCAAGTCAATTGAACTCTCCAAATTGCCCCATATAGAGTGTGTTTGTATGAGTGAGAGTGTGTATCAGTGATAGATTGGCGCCCTGTCCAGGGTGTATCTGCCCAGAGCCCGAAACGTTCTCCCCTGGAAGGGCATGGGGAACCCCCTCGTGACCCTAATAGAGGATAAAGCAGAAGATAATATATGGATGGATAGATAGATAACGTCGCTGAAGACCAGTTTATTGCCCAATCATCTTTCAGTAAACGCATTTATTAATCAAACCTTGTTTTTATTTACTATAGATGTCTTTCTAACCGGTTTATAAATGCAATAAGTCACTGTGTTATCATAAGTAATTGATTTATTCACAATAATGCACGCCCCATTATGCCATATTGATACACTGGATAGCCTTCCTGATCTAATCTTTTAATTTTACCCAGGTTATAAATGCACCACTAATGTTCCATCATCAGTCTACCTATCGACATGTCGTGAACATAAGACATGTTTTGTCCTACTGGGAATTGAACAGAGGGCCTTGTGGCAGTTGCAGGCTTGTGGTTAAGGAACCAGCCTTGAGACCTGAAGGTCGGCAGTTCAATTCTAGGTTCCAACAAGTCAACAAGTATTATGGCTGAAGTGCCCTTGTGCAAGTCACCTAACTCCAATTGCTCTCCCAGCGCAGTGTGTACTTACAAATTTTCCGGGTACATTTTCTCACTTAACCAGTGTGTATATATGTGTATATTCCTCTGTGTGTAAGTACAGTAGGCAAAATAGATTGCTTTATCAGGTCATGATAAGTGGTCCATAAATATAAACAACTACTATTGGGAAACTGTTGTAAGCAAAACAATATGTATTTATAAAAAAAAAAAATTTTTTTGTTCAATGCTGCCCTCTAGTGGACAATATAAAGAACTCCAGTAAAACAAAAGGACAAATGGATTGTGATTTACCGAAGAACAAGTAGAGCAGGGCGAGCAGGCTAAGGGACACAGCGATGGCCAGAATGGGGTCAACGGTGAAGCCGAGCAGCAGAGCCACAAAGCCACACAGCAAGAGAGACAGGAAGACCACCAGCCAAGAAAACTGGAACAGAGGCTCAATCTGCTGTCCTGCAAACGTCTTCATTTCATCTGCAAGAGAAAGAGAGAGAGAGAGAGAGAGAGTTACAGTTCAGAACTTATATATATATATATATATATATATATATATATATATATATATATATATATATGGGGTGGCCCAGTGGCTTAGTGGTTAGCATGTTCTCCTTTCAGAGCTGGGGATTCCCGGTTCGAATCCCAATCTGGGTGGAGTTTCCATGTTCTCCCCGTGTCTGCGTGGGTTCAATTGAGTTCTCCAAATTGCCCCATATAGAGTGTGTGTGTGTGTGTGTGAGTGAGTGAGTGTGTGTCCAGTGATAGATTGGCGTCCGTATATATATATATAAACCTTAATCCAATTTCGAATTGTATTCATTCTAAGGAACAGAATATTACCATATACAGAAAAACATATTTAAATCCAAAGTAATGACTTTCTATATATTATTTAAAAAAAATTTATTGCTATTATATTTTTATACTTACATTTTTATACCACATTAAAGATTTATATTATATAATGCTATTGTATCTATTGTAGATATTGTACGCTTTATATTGTGACGTCCCTCATGAAATTCTCATGAATAATGAGCGTGGACTGAGAACACTCACCCTCTAGTTTCTTCAGCAGGAAGGACTTTCCGCTGCCCCACTGAGCATACAGGCCAACACAGATCGGGGGCTGCATGGTGGGCTCACTCAGGATGTCAGCCAGAGCACTACTGTACAGGTCATACCCCAACATGTCTCCATCCGTCTCAGTGGGGGATAGATGTCCTTGAGGAATGAAACACGAGTTCAAATACATTACACGCGCACACACACACACACGCACACGCACGCACGCACGCACGCGCACACGCACACACACACACACACACACACACACACACACACACACACACACACACACACCTAGTCCCTATTATAGGAAGATAATGAGATGACAAAGCCATGGTAAATGCTTGTATATAAGAATCTAAGACTTTTCTTAGTACATAAAGTCAAGATGCGGGAAATTTTGACTTTAAAAAGAAATGCAGGCATAAGTCAGTCTAAACAGAGACACACAGAGACTTTGTTTGACATCTCTATAGTTTACTGAACTCACTGGCACCAAAGATCTGAGTGAGGATGCTCTTCTGGTGGCTGCAGTCGATGTTGTAAGGCGTCTCGCCGGCCTTGTTCGGTTTGTAGAGCAGACGGCCATCTTTCGGGTTGCGCAGGAGGAGCTCGGCCAGTCGACGGCTGCGTCCACGTATGGCGATGTGCAGGGGCGTGTCCCCTTTCTAGTAATGGCGGGAAAAAAAAAATAATAATAAAATTTAATTAAATATATGCCACCATGGCTTGGTGGTTAGCATGTTCTCCTCTCAGCGCTAGGGATTCCCAGTTCGAATCCCCATCTGGGTGGAGTTTCCATGTTCTCCCCGTGTCCGCGTGGGTTTCCTCCGGGTTCTCCGGTTTCCTCCCACAGTCTAAAAACATGGATCAAGTCAATTGAGTTCTCCAAATTGCCCCATAAAGTGTGCCCCCCTGTGTGAGTGAGTGTGTGTCCAGCGATAGATTGGCGCCCTGTCCTGGGTGCATCTGCCCAGCGCCCGAAATGTTCTCCCCCCCCCCTTCCCGAGACCCTAGTATAGGACTAAGAGGAAAATAATGGATGGATAAATATATGCCACCATAAAGATTCTCAGTGATGGGGAGGAAAATGATTCTGACCTTATCCACAGCCGACACTTTCGCCCCTTTGTCCAGGAGGAGCTCCACTATTTCGATGTTCCTCATCTTGGTGGCTTTGATCAGCGGCGTCTCGGAATCCTGGAAGCAAGACGCAGACGTGCACATGTATAAATACAGGACTAATAAATGTACCGATTTCACTAAATAACTTCTTGACGGTTGTGCTGTACCTTGGTAGTGGTCTCCGTGTCAGGGTTGCACTGGAGGATGTCTCGGACCATGGTGGCATTACCTTTCTCTACAGCCCAGTACAAAGCGGTTTTATTGTCCTGGGGACGGAAACACAAGAGCATGACATACAAACTCAATTAGCAGCAATGCACTGAATTATGAGAGCGGTGGAGATTACCTGTCCTCTGATGTCAATGTCCGCATATTTATGTAACAGAGCTCGGACGATTTCAACATGGCCTCCCCTCACGGCGCCAATCAGCACGGTGTCACCACTCTATATGCACAGAATACCGAAATACACAAATCAGCCCAACTGGCACCGATGGTACATTTAATAACCTGAAGCACTGTGTCACATGTTTGGTGGATTAGACCAGTGGTTTTTAGTGCTTCTCAAAGTAGCATGAAGATGGTATGGATATACACAAAGTTATAGTCCCCAATATATTTTATAAACCGTTTTACATTCGTATCAATGTGTGATATACAATGCTTTGTTGTGTATATATACTGCATTCTGCATAATTTGGCCACTAGATGGCAGTATTTGATTGTTAGGAAAAACATGATCAAGGTTGACTTTAAAAAAATAGACTCCAATAAGTCGCAAAAATTCAGTTTCATTTATTCTTCCATTATCCCACTTTATCCTCTATTAGGGTCGTGGGGGTCCCCATGCCCATCCAGGGGAGAACGTTTCAGGCGCTGGGCAGATACACCCAGGACAGGGCGCCAATCTGTCGCTGGGCACACACTCACTCACTCACTCACACACACACACTCTATATGGGGCAATTTGGAGAACTCAATTGACTTGATCCTTTTTTTTGGACTGTGGGAGGAAACCGGAGAACCCGAAGGAAACCCATGCGGATATGGGGAGAACATGGAAACTCCACCAAGATTGGGATTCAAACCGGGAATCCCTAGTGCTGAGAGAACGTGCTAACCACTAAGCCACCGTGCCGGCCAAAATTCAGTTTATTAGAATTTTTACTTTTAATAAATAACAATAATAAATAAAAAAAATATATATATTGTTTTTTATTAGTGTTTGTAATTCGTTTTATAAAAAATTACAATAATGCACAATGCCTTATTGCTTTTATAAAATGGTTACAAACACAGTATAATAAAAAAAGACAAGGTTTGATTCATAAATGCATTTATTAAAAGCAAAATTAATTATTAACTGGGCTTTTATAAATGATTTATTGTGATTGCTGACCAAGGAGTAGCAGCTTTCCTCCAAACAGTCAAATACTGACATCTAGTGGCCAAATTGCAGAACGCAGCTCACATACAACAATGTATCCGTATTTCACACATTGATACGAAGGTGAAGAGGTCAGAGGTGTGTGTTGTTGTCAGTGATGTCACGGCTGGACAAAGGACACAGCCAATCAGATTGAAGGACCGGAACTTCTCCTTTGATAATCCTCAATAATTTGTAAATATTAAATTTATTACACAGCTGTTTGCTGAATAATTTTATAGAATAAACATTTATTTATATTTTATATATATTATTTAGGGCGGCACGGTGGCTTAGTGGTTAGCATGTTCTCCTCTCAGCACTAGGGACTCCCGGTTCGAATCCCAATCTGGGTGGAGTTTCCATGTTCTCCCCGTATCTGCGTGGGTTTCCTCCGGGTTCTCTGGTTTCCTCCCAAAGTCAAAAAACATGGATCAAGTCAATTGAGTTCTCCAAATTGCCCCATATAGAATGTGTCTGTGTGAGTGAGTGTGTACCCAGCGATTGGCGCCCTGTCCTGGGTGTATCTGCCCAGCGCCCGAGACGTTCTCCCCTGGATGGGCATGGGCATGGGCGACCCTAATAGAGGACAAAGCGAAAGATCATGGATGGATGGATATATAATAATAAAATTTTTTTACATGATTCCCAAAACTTAATACTGTGGCATTAATGTTTTTGTCGTTCCACTGAATTACAAAAATTAATACTTTAAATCCACAATTAGGACATTTTTCAGAACAGTCCACTAATTGGTGTAATTGACTTATTTGAGGACCCAATGTGCTGAGGATCCTGGTTCGAATCCCAATCTGGGTGGAGATTCCATGTGCCTCCGGGTTCTCCGGTTTCCTCCCAGTCCAAAAACAATGAATTCAAGATGAATTGAATGCTCCAAATTGCTCCATAGAGTGCGTGTTTGTGCGTTTAGATTGGTGTCCTGTCCTGGGTGTGTCCGCCCAGCGCCCGAAACGTTCTCCCCTGGATGAGCATGAGAAACCCCCCCCCCCCCCAACATGATGATCTAATGCATGGCAGATATAGTGAGGACCCGCAGTACTTACACTACCACAGATCTAGGATCTGTCCTCAGTGGCTTACCCGGTCTGGGATGTTGACATAAGTCCCTGCATCAAGCAGATCTTGCACAATCTCGGTGTATCCCTCTTTGGCAGCGATCATGAGCGCCGTGTTGCCGTCTTTATCGGTCATGTTTACATTAGGGTTTCTCTTCAGGAGCTCCTTCACAACTTCGGTGTAGCCCCCTTTCACAGCCACGATCAGAGCGGTCATGGAATTCTAAACCCAAACAAATAAAACATCAGCAGGGTGACCAAGAAAACCACCTGCAACCTCAAACACGAAGCAGACGGATGCTTACTGCCCCCTCCTGGTCAACATCGGCTCCTTTCTCCAGCAGGTGCATCACGCAGTCATAGTGCCCCTTCCTGGCGGCCCAGATCAGTGGTGTGGTGCCATACTGAGAAGATATAGAGTCATTAATAGATTTTATTTGTAACACACTTTTCATTATGTAAATTCTCAAAGTGCCACAACATTGGCAAACATCCAACACTAAAAAAAAATCATTAAATATTATGTACGTAGGGCGGCACGGTGACTGTCCAAAAACATGGATGACGTCAATTGAGTTGACTCCAAATTGCCCCAAATAGACTCCAAATAGAGTGTGTGTGTGTGAGTGAGTGTGCGCCCAGTGATAGATTGGCGTCCTGTCCTGGGTGTATCTGCCCAGCGCCCGAAACGTTCTCCCCTGGATGGGCATGGGGAACCCCCCCCCCCAATAGAGGATAAAGTGGAAGATAATGGATGGATGGATAATAATAATAACATGTGGCATTTAATAACATGTATTAAATTTATAATAACATGTGACATTATAATAACAATAACATGTATTAAATGTATAATAACATGTGACAATGTGGCATTAATATCTGGTATTGTCGTTCCACCTGAAGCATGATGATGAAAGTTAGGGTTTATTGCCACGTCAGCACATTTACAACTATTCCTAAAACGTGAGGATGATGAGAAATTATTCATTTTGGGATTATTATTTTTTTTACAGGGCAAGAAACCTCAGGTGGTTTAGTAATTAGCATGTTCTCCTCTCAGCGCTAGGGATTCCAGGTTTGAATTCCCATCTGGGTGGAGTTTCCATGTTCTCCTCGTGTCCGCGTGGGTTTCCTCCGGGTTCTCCGGTGTCTTCTATCAATGCATCAACAATTATATGCTTTTTTAAAAAGCAAAGTCTTAAGCAGAGCTTTAAAAATGTCCAGGCTCTGCGCTGACCTAAGCTGGACCTGGAGACAGTTCCAGAGACGTGGTGCAGCTGAGCAAAAGGCTCGGTCCCCAATAAGTTCGACGCCTAGTGGGGGCACCTGAAGGAGCATGCTGCCTGTTGATCCAAAGGTACGGATTGATGTTTGGGGAGATGTTCCTGTAGGTATGATGGGACTTGACCAGTAATCTCTTGACCAGAGATTTCAGAATGGAGGTGATGTGTTCATATTTTCTAACCCTCATTAAGATTCTGGCGGCACTGTTTTATGTACAGTCACTGGTTATGTGTTTTTCAATATTTAATATAGAGGTTCTCCACATCATCGTACCTTATCAGAGCAGTTCACTTTGGCTCCGTGCTTAAACAGGAGTTTGACGATTTCAGCGTGGCCTCTACCCGCTGCCCAGATGATGGGATATACGCTGTACTGCTGGGAAACACCAAGGTTAAAACATTCTGTACGGAGAGAAAGAACTCAGAACTCATTTAAAGCCAACACGTCACCTGTCCGGTGGTGTTGGGGTTGGCTCCGTTGTCCAGGAGAACCGTCGCAACCTCTATCCGGCCTTTATACGCCGCCCACATCAGAGCTGTCCAGCCGCCCTGGATAAAACATTCATTATTAAACATATAAGCAAGTCCCTCATTCAACAACTTAATTAATAAATAATGTATTTTAAGTTGATGTATGGATGGCGGCACGGTGGCTTAGTGGTTAGCATGTTCTCCTCTCAGCACTAGGGATTCCCGGTTCGAATCCCCATCTGGATGGAGTTCTCATGTTCTCCCCGTGTCTGCGTGGGTTTCCTCCGGGTTCTCCGGTTTCCTCCCACAGTCCAAAAAACAAGGATCAAGGTCAATTGAGTTCTCCAAATTGCCCCATATATAGTGTTTGTGTGAGTGAGTGTGTCCAGTGATAGATTGGCGCCCTGTCCTGGGTGTATCCGCCCAGCACCCGAGACGTTCTCCCCTGGATGGGCACGGGGAACCCCCCCGCGGCCCTAATAGAGGATAAAGTGGAAGATAATGGATGGATGGATAATAATAACAAATTCTCTCTCCTGATTCCCAAAACTTATGTACTGTGGCATTAATATCTGGTATTGTCGTTCCACCTGAAGCATGATGATGAAAGTTAGGGTTTATTGCCACGTCAGCACATTTACAACTATTCCTAAAACGTGAGGATGATGAGAAATTATTCATTTTGGGATTTATTTTTTTTTTTTTTTACAGGGCAAGAAACCTCAGGTGGTTTAGTGTTTAGCATGTTCTCCTCTCAGCACTAGGGATTCCCGGTTCGAATCCCCATCTGGATGGAGTTCTCATGTTCTCCCCATGTCTGCGTGGGTTTCCTCCATGCTCTCCAGTTTCCTCCCACAGTCCAAAAACATGGATTAAGGTCAATTGAATTCTCCAAATTGCCCCATATAGAGTGTGTCTGTGTGAGTGAGTGTGTGCCCAGTGATAGATTGGCGTCCTGTCCTGGGTGTATCTGCCCAGCGCCCTAAACATTCTCCCCTGGATGGGCATGGGGAACCCCCCCGCGACCCTAATAGAGGATAAAGCGGAAGATAATGGATGGATGGAAGAAAACTCAGTTTAATTGCTTAATCCGCTTAATCCTCTACAAGGGTCAAAGTTGGGGGCTTTAGGGTTCCCCACGCCCATCCAGGGGAGAATGTTTTGGGTGCTGGGCAGATACGCCCAAGATATGGTGCCAATCTATCACTGGGCACACACACACACACACACACACTATATGGGGCAATTTAGAGCATTTAATATACCTTCACAGACACAGTACATAGTGTGCACAGACCTACACTCACACACACACACACACACACACACACACACACACACACACACACACAATATGGGGCAATTTAGAGCATTTAATATACCTTCACAGACACAGTACATAGTGTGCACAGACCTACACACACACACACACACACTATATGGGGCAATTTAGAGCATTTAATATACCTTCACAGACACAGTACATAGTGTGCACAGACCTACACACACACACTATATGGGGCAATTTAGAGCATTTAATATACCTTCACAGACACAGTACATAGTGTGCACAGACCTACACACACACACACACACACACACACACACACTATATGGGGCAATTTAGAGCATTTAATATACCTTCACAGACACAGTACATAGTGTGCACAGACCTACACACACACACACACACACACACTATATGGGGCAATTTAGAGCATTTAATATACCTTCACAGACACAGTACATAGTGTGCACAGACCTACACACACACACACACACACACACACACACACACACAATATGGGGCAATTTAGAGCATTTAATATACCTTCACAGACACAGTACATAGTGTGCACAGACCTACACACACACACTATATGAGGTGTGTATGTGTGTAATAGTGTATAACATGTAATGACTAAAGAAATCATACATCCCACACATCAAGGGATATTCAATGTATTTGCCTCCTTTATTGTTTGCAAGATGAACTATTTACACGGTACAGCACGTATGTTTAGGAACATATATAGTTCTCACCATGTCTCTGTGCTCAATGTATGCACTGTTCTCCAGAAGCTCTTTCACCACCTCCACATGCCCCTCTTTAGCTGCCGAGATCAAGGCAGACCAGCAGTCCTGTCAGAGGGAAAGCAGAGCGACTGGTCACCATGGAAACAGGGCCGACTGCCCACTGCTGCCATGGCAACAGTATGGGCTAGACCAGCCGACAGAGTAAAAGCTTTCGAACACATCACAAAGGAGATGCTCTAGATGTTGGACCTGCATCACCAGCATCTCGGATATTTTGGTTCCTCACCACATCATCAAGGTTCACGTTGGCGCCTCTTCGGATGAGCTCCTGGACAATATCCAGACTGCCCTGCTCTGCAGCCAGCATCAGAGGAGTCTGTCCGTTCTATAAAGCAAGCAAAAAAGATTTCTATATACCTCTCATGGTTTGGGCTGGACCCCTTAGGTCCACGATATAGCAATATAGTTCCACATTATGTTTTGCTTATTGCATCTAGAAGAACTCTATGAGCCCCCACATTAATTCCACTTCACTGACAGGCATTGAAAATCTGTTTTTGTGCCAGGTCTCCTAATATCAGGTTCTAAACCAAGGTCACTTACATCACTGCGACCATCCACCTCTTTGAACTTATCCAGGTGGGCTTTGAGGGCCGCCAGGTTCTCCTCCTCCACATAGCCGAAGAGGTTCTGGATGGCTATAGTAGTCATCTTTATAGATGTGGTGGTGTCCATGATTGCTGGTTAGCTTCACGGAACCCTGCAGAACAGAGACATAATCATTAAAACCATTAACATTCAACATTATAACAAAAATAATTGGGCAGCATAATAGCTCTGTGGGTGGATTAAAGGTAAATCGAATGCTCCAAATTGCCTTAGTGTGCGTTTGTGTGAGGGTCTGAGTGAGTGAGTGTGCCAAGCGAAAGATGGGCACCATGTCCTGGGTGTACCTGCCCAGTGCCCGAAACATTCTCATCTAGATGGGCATGGGGAACCATTTATTATTTCTTTAGTTTAGACGATATTTTTTAAAACCCTACTCATTTTTTCTGTACCATGTACGGCAAGGTGATATGTGGACATTACTGGACCCAACGACAGGAGACATAGAATAGTTTATAAAATCAAATTATATAATAAATATTCATTCATTCATTCATCTTCCGCTTTATCCTCTATTAGGGTCGCGGTGGGGTTCCCCATGCCCATCCAGGGGAGAACGCCCTGGGCACTGGGCAGATACACCCAGGACAGGGCGCCAATCCATCGCTGGGCACACACTCACTCACACAGACACACTCTATATGGGGCAATTTGGAGAATTCAATTAACTTGTTCCATGTTTTTGAACTGTCGGAGGAAACCGGAGAACCCGGAGGAAACCCATGCGGACACGGGGAGAACATGGAAACTCCACCCAGATGGGGTTTCGAACCGGGAATCCCTAGTGATGAGAGGCGAACGTGCTAATCACTAAGCCAACATGCCGCCATAACAAATATTATATAATAAATATTTAATTAATATTAAAATAGTTTATAAAACATAAAGCTCATATTCCAATGGTTCTCAAACTGTGAGAACCAATACAAGCACTACAGTATACATTATTTTTCCGATGTATAATTAAAAACGGTGTTCTGCAACTTGGCCACTAGATGGCAGTCCCCGTGTCAGCGTTCAAAAACATGGATCAAGTCAATTAAGTTCTCCAAATTGCCCCATATAGAGTGTGTCTGTGTGAGTGAGTGTGTGTCCAGTGATAGATTGGCACCCAGTCCTGGGTTTATCTGCCCAGCGCCCAAAACATTCTCCCCTGGATGGGCATGGGGAACCCCCCCGCGACCCTAATAGAGAATAAAGTGGAAGACAATGGATGGATGGATTGATATACCACTATCTGATTGGTCATCGGTTAACTGGCTTTTGATTCCCAGCATATTATCTAATTCGTCAGGGGGATGGAATTCGGTTTCCCGCCAAGCTGCTAGCACTAAGGCACTGTGCCAACTTGAGATCACCGACAGTCTGGTTCTCTCAGCATCCCTCCCAACAATAACAAGCCCGTTCTCCACCCCCTCGAGCAAAACGAACGCCCCGCCCAGGTCCTCTTACGCAGGAACGAGGCCGCTCATATCACTCCGTGGGTAAAAACAAAGGCGGTCTGCGGATTTAAATTCTATTCAGCCTCGGAGATC
This sequence comes from Corydoras sp. C115, assembly GCA_019802505.1. Classification (NCBI taxonomy): domain Eukaryota; kingdom Metazoa; phylum Chordata; class Actinopteri; order Siluriformes; family Callichthyidae; genus Corydoras; species Corydoras sp. C115. The sequence goes on along the minus strand of JAFMOC010000373.1, from coordinate 238,714 downwards.
GGCTTGAAAGTGGACGAGTGCGCATAAGGAACTGCAAATTAAATTCCAGGCCACAATTGAAACTCTGAGCACATCTGCACCGTCTGCTTTGCTGAAATGTAGCTGCGCCGTCTCGGATCATCACGCTGACCATTAGACTGGAATTTCGGATAAATATAACTGAGTGTCAGGCAGAACCTCATGTTCCGTGTTTTCACATTTCATTGCACAACAGTAATCCAAACTGATTCGCGCCATTAAGCTGGGATTGAAGAGCCCAACATGAAAGCTGCCTCTACTGGATCTGCTATAATAAATCAATGAAATTGAAAATAAAAATCATAAAATAGCTGCCGTCTTTTATTATTGTCTGTGTTTCCCCCCCCCCCCCCCCCCCCCCCCCCCCTCAGTGTCTATGTGCATCTCAGGATCATCACAACACTTTACATATTATAATACAGCAATAAGGCACGAGAGGGCGTGCATTATTGTGAATAAATCACAGGAAAGAGGTGTTATTAAGCATGACGCATAGCAGAGCACAGTTACACTTCTTTTCTGTGATTTATTTACAATAATGCACAAGTGTCGTATTGTGATACACAATACTTTATTTTCCAAGTTCAAGTAGTTTATTTATATAGCTCTTTTTACAACAGGGGCGGCACGGTGGCTTAGTGGTTAGAACGTTCGCCTCTCAGCGCTAGGGATTCCCGGTTCGAATCCCCATCTGGGAGTTTCCACGTTCTACCGTGTCCGTGTGGGTTTCCTCTGGGTTCTCCTGTTTCCTCCCACAGTACAAAAAGATGGATCAAGGTCAATTGAGTTCTCCAAATTGCCCCATATAGAGTGTGTGTGTGAGTGAGTGTGTGCCCAGTGATAGATTGGCGTCCTGTCCTGGGTGTATCTCCCCAGCGCCCGAAACGTTCTCCCCTGGATGGGCATGGGGAACCCCCCCACGCGACCCTAATAGAGGATAAAGCGGAAGATAAAAACAAGCCAAAGCAACAGGGAACAAAACACCATTATGTTGGTTTATATATATATATATATATATATATATATATATATATATATATATATATATATATATATATATATATATATATATAAAATGTACCATTAATATAAACGCTTCTGACTGTACTGTATACAAGTGTGTATAATTACATGAATATGTTTACAGGACTGCCCAGCGATAAATTTGGCGCCCTGTCCTGGATGGGCATAGGGAACCCCCCCCCCCCCGCGACCCTAATATAGGATAAAGCGGAAGATAATAGATGGATGGATGGATGTTTACAGGACATTTTTGGGAAAAGTGTCTTATTTTACCTTTAGGGGTACAACCCCCTGAGGTGATTTGATATAATATTTATATTGGGCTAGCAGTCCTGCAGGATGCCCCTAATGGACTTGTATAGTTTTCCAAATGTTAAAAACAGAGATTTGATCACTAAACAATCTGTACATGGCTGCTGATGCCGTCCAGCCGCCAGAATTCATCGAGAATCCCCCACTGAGCTTTGGTCCTCCCAATGATTCTTTAAAATACTAAATAATTATTATTATTATATATAATATTATTATTTCCACTGCCGCTTTGGCTTGTCCTTTGGGGGTTTCCGGCGTTTAACACTGTAAAGCTGCTCTGTGAGAATGTACTATTGTAAAAAGTACTACATAAATAAATTATTTGAACTTGACATACTGAAAATTTTTCCTACCCAAAATAGAAACAATAATTACCCCTAGGTACATATGATAAATGGTACTTTTGGACACAGAAATGGCTCTTCATCACACCCTCATTTCTGACAGCGTGAAAACAGCCCTTCTTAGCGTTGTGTTGTCTGTATGCATTAAGACACAACAGTCACTGCTAAAAAGATACAAGTTGAGTGGCGGTTGACGTGCTCACTACATAAACATTTGCTCTGCTGGTGCAACTGACTACAAATCTGTTTTGGTTACAGAACCACAGAACACACGTCTGGTGGTTCAAATTCCAGCAACTGCCGATCCATCATGGTTAAGATATTAAATTAATTAAATCGGGATGATGCCATTGTCTTGCACAGAATAAATGGCAAAGACCACCTCAAGATCCTGCTGTATGAGGATGTGAAGGGTGGCATTATTGCTAAATGTTTCTGAAAGGAAGCCAAGGTGGCTTAGTGGTTGGCATGTTCTCCTCTCAGCACTAGGGCTTCCAGGTTCGATTCCCAATCTGGGTGGAGTTTCCATGTTCTCCCCGTGTCCGCGTGGGTTTCCTCCCACAGTCCACAAACATGAATCAAGGTCAATTCCATCCATCCATTATCTTCCGCTTTATCCTCTATTAGGGTCGTGGTGGAGTTCCCCATGCCCATCCAGGGGAGAACGTTTCGGGCGCTGGGCAGATACACCCAGGACAGGGCGCCAATCTATCGCTGGGCACACACTCACTCACAGACACACTCTATATGGGGCAATTTGGAGAATTCAATTGACTTGATCCATGTTTTTGGACTGTGGGAGGAAACCGGAGAACCCGGAGGAAACCCACGCGAACACGGGGAGAACATGGAGACTCCACCCAGATGGGGATTCGAACCGGGAATCCCTAGCGCTGAGAGGCTGGGAGGCGCTGAGAGGCGAACAACCACTAAGCCACAATGCCATCCTCAAGGTCAATTGAATTCTCCAAATTGCCCCATATAGAGTGTGTCTGTGTGAGTGAGTGTGTGCCTAGGTGTATCTGCCCAGCGCCCGAAACGTTCTCATGGGCATGGAGAACCCTCCCTGCGACCTTAGTAGAGGATGAAGCATAAGATAATGGATGGATGGATTTCTAAAAGGAACCTGATTTTTGAGTTCTGAGATTAACTGACAAACACGGGCTCGTGTGATTAATCGAATCGAATCAGGGGGAATTGCTACGAAACAAAAATAATCGAATAGTTGGCTTGGAAACCAAAAAAAATCGATATCGAATCGTCAGGGACGTTTCCGATTTACACCCCTGATTCCAATTAACACGTCCGTATTAATATGAAAGGTTTATTTCTTTCAAAAAAAAAAAAAAACACCACACACAACGCGAAAACGGCGTTGTAATCGAATTTTAATTACAATTCGACCATGAAACAAAGAGCTGATATAAAAGGGAAGCTTTTACAGCTGATTAGTAAATAAATAGCCAACAATGGCGTGATATAACGAAGAACCTAAAACACCCTTATGTAACTGCCAAATATCGTTAAACGTTGTTAAAAGCCCGAAACTGTGTTTTAAATGTGTTAGAGATGTGAAAATAAACCGATAATGGTATTTGGGTTGAACTAATCGACGTGTCAACACTGACTTACAGCCTGCTAACCATTCCATGACATGTCACGTAATGTGATTTCTCTCTTATTTCAGACTAAATCCAAATATTTTATCAAACAATTAATAAATAATAGAAAGATATAACATTAACACACGGTTCAAATCCCACCAACTGCCGATCCATCAGTGTTAAGCTATTAAATAAATTAAATAGGGATGATGCCATTGTCTTGCATAGAATAAATAACAAAGGCCACCTCGAAATCCCAAATATAAAATGTAAACATTATATCGTTAAACGTTGTGAAAAAGCCCAAAACTGTGTTTTAAATGTAAAAATGTATAAATAAACCGACAATGGTATTTTTGCTGAACTAATCGACATGTCAACATTGTATTACAGCCTGCTAACAATTCCATGACATGTCACGTAATGTGATTTCTCTCTTATTTCAAACTAAATCCAAACATGTTATCATACAGCAAATAAATAATAATAATAATAATAAGAAATAGCATTAACGGGCATTTGATGACGATGAGACTGGATTCCCTCCGATCAGATGCATTATAACAGAAGGAAAAGCCTGGGTTACAAACCTCACAAGCGCAAAAATGGTGTAAAGAATACGTCTCCAGGTTTTCGGCTTCTTTTTATTTAGTATCCTTCAGTTAAAGGTCTTAAATCCGAGCTGGATCTTCAGCCACAGCCATTTTAGAGAGCTACTGACCGAAGCCCCGCCGTAACCAGCGTTTAGCTCAAGTCAATGGCGACGGTGACGTCAGAGCTGCCGTAGGAAACAATGCAAATGAAAAGCAGCCTTTCGAGTGCACTACAAACGGCCCGTGTTCCAAATCACCAAATCTTACAACGCCTATTATACCTTTAATTAGCGTACCATATGTTTAAAAGTGTCTGCACACCAAAGAATTGCATCACTTTTAACATATAAATAGCGGTATTAAATACGAAACCTAATAAAAACCCCTCGTATTTGAGAATTTTTTAAATATAGAGGCGGCTGTTTGAGTTAGGGAAGAAGCAAGCTGCAATGTAATTAGTAAGGTTAGGCTAGTTAACATATTAGGTTCATTCATTTATTCTATTTCACTTAATATAATGGGGGGGGGGGGGGGCACGGTGGCTTAGTGGTTAGCATGTTCTCCTCTAAGCGCTAGGGATTCCAAGTTCGAATCCCCATCTGGGTGGAGTTTCCATGTTCTCCCCGTGTCCGCGTGGGTTTCCTCCCAAAGTCCAAAAACATGGATCAAGTCAATTGAGTTCTCCAAATTGCCCCATATAGAGTGTGTCTGTGTGAGTGAGTGAGTGAGTGTGTGCCCAGCGATGGATTGGCGCCCTGTACTGGGTGTATCTGCCCAGCGCCCGAAACGTTCTCCCCTGGATGGCATGGGGAACCCCCCGTGACCCTAATATAGGATAAAGCTAAATGACTAAATGTAAATGTAAATAAAGCGGAAGATAATGAATGAATAATGGGGGGGGGGGGGGGGGGGGGGCACGGTGGCTTAGTGGTTAGCATGTTCTCCTCTCAGCGCTAGGGATTCCAGGTTCGATCTGGGTGGAGTTTCCATGTTCTCCCCATGTCCACGTGGGTTTCCTCGGGGTTCTCCGGTTTCCTCCCACAGTCCAAAAACATGGCTCAAGTCAATTGAGTTCTCCAAATTTCCCCATATAGAGTGAGTGAGTGAGTGTGTGTGTGCCCAGCGATAGATTAGCTGGGTGTATCTGCCCAGCGCCTGATACGTTCTCCCCTGGATGGGCCAACCCTAATATAGGATAAAGCGGAAGATGATGGATAGATGGATGGATGGTTAAAAGTGTCTGCACACCCAAGAATTGCATCACTTTCAATAGCAGTATTAAATATCAGTATTAAATACGAACCCTAATAAAAACCCATTGTATTAGATTTTTTTTTAAATATTGAGGCGGCTGGTTGAGTTAGGGAAGAAGCAACCTGCTATGTAAATAGTAAGGTTAGGCTAGTTTCCATATTAGGTTCATTCATTCATTCTATTTCACTTAATGTAAGAGGGGAGGTTTCAGTCACTAGGCAGATACACCCTGGACAGGGTGCCTATCTATCACTGGGCACACACTTCTTCACACAGACACGCACATACTGACTATATAGGGGCAATTTAGAGCATTCGATTTACCTTTAATCTATGTTTTTGCACTGTGAGAGGAAACCGGAGAACCTGGAGCAAACCCACACAGACATGTGGGGGGTACATAGAAACCCAGATTGGGATTTGAACCACAAACGTGCCAACCACCAAGACACATTTGCGGATCATATATCAAATCCAAACTGCCTTCCAGCCATAAAAATTGCTACTTCTATTTTTAAAACTACCACATTGTTAGTGGCAACCTCCAGGGGTTGATCCTAAGTCCAATTCTGTTTACTGCAAAGCATAGCTTTAACTACACAAAGTTTACCAAAGTCAGCATGTGGCAAGCAGGAGGGGCAGTTATTAGACTGTAAAGAACAAGAACTTAAGGTATGAGGTGATTACTTTCTATTCTATTGGTTACCAAGAAATAATTTAAGGAACCATGTTCTCCCTGTGTCCACGTGGGTATCCTCCGGTTTCCTCCCACAGTTCAAAAACATGGATTCAAGGTACATTGAATGCGCTAAAGTACCTTATATAGTGTGTGTGTGTGCCCAGCAGTGGATTGGCACCCTGTCCTGGGTGCATCTGTCCAGCGCCCGAAACTTTCTCTCTTGGATGGGCATGATTAACCCCTCCCACCACCACAACCAACACAAAAACCCTAGGGTGATTAAGTGAGAGATCATGCATCAGTGAATTAACCTGTATATGATATTCCACAATCTCAGACTGTACTCAAAGCATTAATATTTGTATTCAAGTGAATGTTAAAAACCACGTAATTTGAAAATAGCCTGATATTAAAAGTGTGTATTAAGTGAAATTCTAATAACATGATGTAAATGATTGTTTGGTTAATGACTCGTGTAATATGTAAAGCATAAAAGTGCAAAGTGCAAGTTTTATGGCTGATGAATAAAGTACAGATTTGCGTTTAACAGCGCTGTATTGCTGACTAAGCATTTCCATGCTTTTAAAAGAATGTTTAGCAATCTGTATAATCAGAAAATATCATTTAGCATGAAGTTACTAAGCCAACAGAGGCCATATCTCAATACAGACATTGTGTATAGTCATGAGGAACATAGTGAGTGAGTGATCAGTATTATAAAGCTACAAGACAGTCTATTAAATACAGATAAGGCTAGAGAAAAAAAAAAAAAAATACACGACACAACTGTACTTACAAAACGTTCTTTAATCACATTTAAAACAGAGACGGGCTTTGTGTCATAGTTCTCTTCCACTGCAATTTTTTTAATCTATCATGACAAACTGTTTTCTCAAGTGGTTTCTTGGGAAGGCAGAATGAAATGTGGAAAATGATTTCACGTGAAATCTGAAGGAACCAGACTTCCCTCCTACTGCATTGAGATAAAATGGTTTATATTCAAGACAGCGATGTAAAGTCATCATAACTAAAATACTGACGGTATGAATACTCGGTCCTGGAATCGAATCGACGCAAATCCACACAGACACCTCAAAAGCATGTGGAATGACATTAAGAAACAGATTAAAGGCAGTTCTGCATTGAAAAGTGCTTTAAGAGTGGTTGTAAAACAGTATGACCAATAAGCTCATGGGACTAATGATCAGGTGTCCGCATACTTTTGGGCACTCATTGTACGCCTGGATGAGCGTTACTCCACGGCACGTTTTTTCCTAAATGTTTTTTTTTAACAAAGATGATTTCGTATGCTAATATTTATTGTAGATACTGCATTGTGAATACACCTCGGTCTTTATATTATAGTCGTATGCAAAGGTTTTGGCACCCCTGGACAAATAATGAGCGATACCGTGGCGGATGGGGTTGATGGGGAGCATTTCTACAAGTGGTACAATAGTATAAGTACGAATTATTATACACAATAATTTCCTGCACGTTTTAAATTTACTGAACCCACTATTCAAAATAGCTACTGTTAGCATCATCACCATGGTATTGAATTCTATTTAAATTTATTTCATTAGGCTTGAGAAGCATAAGATATTTTATAATCAAAAAACAAAAACATTTGGCTTCAGTTAGCTGACTGAATACCCAATTCAGAACTGTCTAACTTTTGCACTTGGGTCTTAAATAAAGATCTTCACGGCCTAAAATATATAAATCACAGACTGATGTCAACTATGTTTTGTCCATGAATACTTATTAAATATTTCCAAATGCTCTGTCTGCTTCCTTTCATAGCATTCCCCCTGGTTTTGCTGCTTCCAGATATGTATTTTCTCATTAAAGCATTTAACCAATCAAATTTCAGCATCATTTGTTGCCAGGGTCAAATAATCTGCCTAAGCCTTTCCAATCAGTAACGTAAAATAAGTATCAATCAACATGTTGCTTCAACTAATCAAATTTTAATTTGGCGACACCAACGCTCTCTAGAAGGTGTATGTTATGTCATCGTATTCATGCCCTCTGATTGGATAGTCAGAATTTAACGCTTTAATCTTCCAGCAGCACCTGGCCCCTGCCCCTGCCACAAGAAGCACCAAACATCACATGATGCCCATACCATCACAGTGATCGACTGGCCAGCTAACTCACCGGACCTGAACCCCATTGGAAATCTAAAGGGTATTCTCAAGAGGAACATGAGGAGCACCAGAACCAACTACAAATAATACCCCATAGATATGCCCCGTAGGCGAGATGGCTGGCCAGTCAAGGACTGTGATGGCACGGGCATCAAACCAGGTTTTGGTGCTTCTGGCGGCATGGGCAGGGGCTGGAAGATGAAATCTGCATCTCCATACAGATCCTCAGCAGAAGGAATCATGAAGTCCTCTAAAGTCCATTCTGGTAGACTGTTGCTGTGACCTTGGATTTAAGAAAACAGAGTTTCCAACGCCTGCACCGGACATTGTACCCAAATCATGACTGACTGGAGATTTCCCACTAGTCCTCAAGCCTTTGGGTTCTGTTCCTCACACCTCTACTGTTTAGTAGATGTTCAAACAGAGTCACACTCTGTTTAAAACACTCATATCCTGCAAAATCAGGGCTGATTTCTCTAAGTTTTTAAATTTTTTGAATTGGAATCCCAAATTATGTTCAAAATAAACAAATAAATACTTGGGATGGTTTCAATTGTGGGCCCTGAATCTATAATATATGAAAGTTTAACTTTTGGAATGGAATTTAAATGGAAATGAATCAATTTTTCCAAGATATTAATTTTTTTTGCATATAAAGGCTCTTTACTTTATTTTAAAAAATTGAAAAGCTTATCCATCCATCCATTATCTTCCCCTTTATCTTCTATTAGGGTCGGGGGGGGTTCCCCATGCCCATCCAGGGGAGAACGTTTCAGGCGCTGGCAAGATACACCCAGGACAGGACACCAATCTATCTCTGGGCACACACTCACTCACACAAACACACTATATGGAGCAATTTGGAGAACTCAATTGACCTTGATCCATGTTTTTGGACTGTGGGAAGATAGCGGAGAACCCGGAGTAAACCCACACGGACAAGGGGAGAACATGGAAACTCTACCCAGATTGGGATTCGAACCGGGAATCCCTAGTGCTGAGAGGAGAACATGCCAACCACTAAGCCACCGCGCCGCCCTGAAAAGCTTATTATTAACAAAGTTCAAGAGGAGAATATGGGAACATTTTTGAATATATTAACAGACTGATATTAATAAAATTAGCGAAACATGTCATTAAACACTGGGTTTTCAAACTTTTGCATATGACTGTATACTTCGAAAAAGTTTTTTGGATTTTTTTTTTTAATGAACAGAACAAGACATCGGATCGGCAAGGTTCATTGTACGGTAAAGTAACGTCTTCAGACAGACTATATAATATATATATATATAATAATTATAATTATTTATATATATATATAATATAATGTCGGTTGTTGTTGGTTTCTACACAATATCAAATAATGGAATTGATTTCTAACCAATAGTATTCTTGCTTACAGAATCGTGAAGTCGTCACCGTTTTAATTTTGTATTCTATCATTTAAGAAAAACCCCAAACACTCTAGATGTGCATCATGTGTTGGAAATAAATAATGGCACGGTCATTCTGCCTGAATGTCCAATCAGCTTCGAGAATGGCAATGGGCAGTTTCGTATCGCACAATTCAGTCTCAGCGGAACCCCGTGTGATCGCCACCGGCGGTCTGATGGAAAAGCATCGCCTCAAGTCACTGAGTGCCAAATTCTTGCACCGGGAGCCGGAGCTCAGGTTAATACCGTGACCCTACGGCGTAATTTTAACAGGGGCTAGGTTGTGTGTTGCTTGGTTTTAAGGTTTCTCGCACCCGACCGCCCTTACGTTTGACTGTAGAGTGTGAGGTGATGAGTGTGCGGATGGAGGGGACGTTTCGGGCTCATGTGGCTTTGACTTTCTGGCTGTCTGTGGAGCCGGCGCTGGGGGAGATGCAACTCTGCTGCTGCTCCTTCATGCGCAAGTGACGAGGCTTCACTGGCAGCGCCAGGGCCAGCAACACGCAACCTATATGCAGTGAGAAGTACCATGAACTAAAACACAGAAGAAACAAAGACGGAGGTTAATTATTAAAAACGACATTTAAAAATACAATCATCTTCAGAAAGTCAACATCAGCATCAATCAACCTTTGCTTGATGATTTGCTGTTTACCGTTCTAGAATGGTGACAAGGTGGTGTAGTGTTCTCCCTCCCACAGTCCAAAAACATGGATTCAATGTGAATTGGCTGCTCTAAATTGCCCTATATACTGTGTGTGTGTCTGTGTCAGAGAGTGTGCAGTGATACTGTAGATTGGCACCCCGTTCTGGGTGTATCTGCCCTGCACCTGAAACGTTCTCCCCTGGATGGGCATGGGGAACCCCCACACGACCCTACTAGAGGATAAAGTGGAAGATAATGGATGGATGAATGAAAAATACAAACATCTTAAGAAGCAAGTCAACATCATAGTGATGTCATCAAAGATTTGCTATTACATTTCTAGAAGGGCAGCAACGGCATAGTGTCCTCCCCATGTGCGCATGAGTCCTCTAGGTTCTCCTGTTTCCTCCCACAGTCCAAAAACATGGCTTCAATGTGAATTGGCTGCTCTAAATTGCCCAATATACTGTGTGTGTGTCTGTGTGAGTGAGTGGGCTAAATACAAACATCTTCAGAAGCAAGTTCACATCAAAGTGATGTCATCAAAGATTTGCTATTACTGTTCTAGAAGGGCGGCAGTGGCCTAGTGTTCTCCCCATGTGCGTGTGAGTTTCCTTTGAGTTCTCCGCTTTCCTCCCACAGCCCAAAAACAAGGTGAAGTGAATGTTCTAGATTGCCCCATATAACGTGTGTCTGTGTGAGTAAGTGTGTGCCCAGTGATAGAGTGGCGTCCTGTCCTGGGTGTATCTGCCCAGCGCCCGAAACGTTCTCCCCTGGATGGGTATGGGGAAACCCCCCCCCCCAAGACCCTAGGATCACCAGGCTGGCTCCTGTAAAGCATCACCACCTTCATTTCCCTCCAAACACTCACAAGTTTACTTGTAGAGTAATAAACTTAAACCAGTGCTTCTCAAATAGTGGGGCGCGCCCCCCTGTGGGGGCGCAGTGCGGTGCCTGGGGGGGCGCATAACAAGATATCACAGAGCAAGTGATATTAAGTGTAATGAACAAACCCTCAACAGACAACATGGAGAAATATTTAACAGGGATGAGGAGAGAAAAGCGGAGATAATGAGACCAACAAAAGTGAGTTTTTTTTAATCGAAAACGTGACGCGTATAACCAGCAAATATTAATGCTTTATGAAAGCTGCTTTAGAAAAGCTGTGCTGTAAAACGGGCACGTTAGAGACATTAGTTCCGATTTCCTCATTTTGATTAAAAAAAAAAAAAAACAGCACAAATTGTCGTATTCATTTTAGTTTTGTAGGTTAAAGTGTTAATAAATTGTGCTCCTGAATTAATATTGCTGATTAATTTGAATTTATTATTATTTATTAATTTTATTTATTTTCATTTTTCAGTATCAAATGCCAGTCAGTTCAAAAATGTTTCTAGTTTAAATGAGGATTTCATTCGTTTCTGTTACAAAAAAAAAAACAAAGTTAATAAAATGTTTCTTTGTTCTAAGTTGATCTGATATTTCGTTTCTTTTTTTATTTTCTTTATTGTTAATAAGGAGACATTGTTATAAAAGAGTTGTACTTAGAACAAATTTATAGACTGATACTACAGTGGGCTGTAAAGCATACTTCATCCTTTTCATTATGTGGGGGGGGGGGGGGGCACAAACAAGTTTACTTCTTCCTAGGGGGGGCTTAACAGAAAATAATTGAGAATCACTGACTTAAACACACAGACTAGTAGCAATTGTTACGACTTTAAAAATGTCATTTAATTTATTTAATACAGATTTAAAGCGGTATTTAGGTTCGTTTACCTGTAGAATTTAAGTGAGGGCTCAACAGAGAGCAGCACAAAGGGAACCACCGTGTAACAAATGGCTATCTGAGTGCTGGCCCATGTGATGACATCATACAGCGACTTGTGTATAGGCGAACCCAAGAAGTACGGCCGTACGTTGTGCCTCACCTATAAAAGTGGAGAAGAGAAATATATTATTGTTAAATAAAATAAGCCCAAGGGCGGCACGGTGGCTTAGTGGTTAGCATGTTCTCCTCTCAGCGCTTCGGTTCGAATCCCCATCTGGGTGGAGTTTCCATGTTCTCCCCGTGTCTGCGTGGGTTTCCTCCGGGTTCTCCGGTTTCCTCCCACAGTCCAAAAACATGGATCAAGTCAATTGAATTCTCAAAATTGCCCCATATAGAGTGTGTCTGTGTGAGTGAGTGTGTGTCCAGCGATGGATTGGTGTCCTGTCCTGGGTCTATCTGCCCAGCGCCCGAGACGTTCTCCCCTGGATGGGCATGGGGAACCCCCCCGCGACCCTAATAGAGGATAAAGCGGGAGATAATGAATGAATGAAAAAATAAGCCCAATAACAAACAAATATATCAATCTGAAGGTTGGGGGTTCAAATCCCAGGTCCACTGAAGTTACCAATGTGGGTTCTTAAACCTTGTTGCTCCAGAGTGCTGTATCAACCTTTAAATTAGTGCACTATTAACATGTTGTAAATTCGGGCGGCATGGTGGTTTAGTGGTTAGCTCGTCCGCCTCTCAGCGTTGGGATTCCCGGTTCGAATCCCAACCTGGGTGGAGTTTCCATGTTCTACCCGTGTCCACATAGGTTTTCTTAGGGTTCTCCGGTCTCCTCTCACAGTCCCATATAAATTTAACTCTATCATAAATGCCCCTATACAATGCGTGTGTGTGTCTGTATGAGCCCCCGTGATCCTAGTAGAGGATTTCCCGGAAAAAACATTTATAGGTCATCGTTACTGATATGGTTTCTCCACGAAGCGTGAAAAAGCAGTGCACTGAAAATGCACACTCAGCATTAAATACCCCCAACAGCACCACATTAATAAACCAAAGGTTCTTGTGGTCAGGCTGCCGCTCACCGCTCTGGCTGCCAGAGTGATCAAGATGCCCGTGATGAAGGTGAAGTAGTAGCCTGGATACGCTCCATGCCACATAGCAGACAGCAGGAAGGTGGCGGCTGTGGGGTTGTAGGGACAGCGCTCGTAACACACTCTGCACAAAACATATGACAGGATTAATACTGTAATACAGCTCAACACTGGGGCGGCACGGTGACTTAGTGGTTGGCATGTTCTCATCTCAGCACTAGGGATTCCCGGTTCGAATCCCAATCTGGGTGGAGTTTCCATGTTCTCCCCGTGTCCACGTGGGTTTCCTCTGGGTTCTCCGGTTTCCTCCCACAGTCCAAAAACATGGATCAAGGTCAATTGAATTCTCCAAATTGCCCCATATAGAGTGTGTCTGTGTGAGTGAGTGTGTGCCCAGTGATAGATTGGCGCCCTGTCCTTGGTGCATCTGCCCAGCGCCCGAAATGTTCTCCCCTGATGGCCATATGGAACCCCCATGGATGGATGGACTATTAAAATTAGTTTGTCTGGGTGGAGCTTCCATGTTCTCCCCGTGTCCGCGTGGGTTTCCTCCGGGTTCTCCGGTTTGCTCCCACAGTCCAAAAACATGGATCAAGTCAATTGAATTCTCCAAATTGCCCCCTATAGAATGTGTCTGTGTGAGTGATAGATTGGCGCCCTTTCCTGGGTGTATCTGCCCAGCGCCCGAAATGTTCTCCCCTGGATGGGCATGGAGAACCCCCCTTTGACTCTAGTAGAGGATAAAGCGGAAGATAATGGATGGATGTACTGAAGCAGTGGATTACTGTAGTACCAGGTTGGGTAAGACTATAATAAAGATTGGAGAACCATGGTACTTGGTCCATATTTTCCTGATCTGGGTGGAGTGTCCGTGTGGGTTTCCTCCGGGTTCTCCGGTTTCCTCCCACAGTCCAAAAACATGGATCAAGGTCAATTGTATTCTCCAAATTGCCCCATATAGAGTGTGTTTGTGTGAGTGAGTGTGTGCCCAGCGATGGATTGGCGTCCTGTCCTGGGTGTATCTGCCCAGCGCCCGAAACGTTCTCCCCTGGATGGGCATGGGGAACCCCCATGACCCTAGTAGAGGATTAAGTGGAGGACATTTTGTGTCATTGTACAATTCAAATGCATTAATAATGTAAGTCTTTCATTGTATTTCTTGTTATGTATATAATATTGTATTTTTATTCTATTTCTATTTCTTAAAGATGGTTTTTATCTTATTTTTATATCTTGACATATACTGTAACTTGTGTAATACTCTCCTTTAGTTGCTGTAACTAAGCTGGACTAATAAAGGTATATATCTCAAATATAAAAAAAATATATATACTATCAGGAAAGGCGGCACGGTAGCTTAGTGGTTAGCATGTTCTCCTCTCAGCTCTAGGGATTCCCGGTTCGAATCCCCATCTGGGTGGAGTTTCCATGTTCTCCCCGTGTCCGCGTGGGTTTCCTCCCACAGTCCAAAAACATGGATCAAGGTCAATTGAATTCTCCAAATTGCCCCATATAGAGTGTGAGTGCGTGCCCAGCGATAGATTGGTGCCCTGTCCTGGGTGTATCTGCCCAGCGCCCGAAATGTTCTCCCCTGATGGCCATATGGAACCCCCATGGATGGATGGACTATTAAAATTAGTTTGTCTGGGTGGAGTTTCCATGTTCTCCCCGTGTCCGCGTGGGTTTCCTCCGGGTTCTCCGGTTTCCTCCCACAGTTTAAAAACATGGATTTAAATTCAATTCTCCAAATTGCCCCATATAGAGTGTGTCTGTGTGGCAGATACACCCAGGACAGGGCGCCAATCTATCGCTGGGCTCACACTCACACAGACACACTCTTTATGGGGCAATTTGGAGCAATTCAATTGGCCTTGATCCATGTTTTTGGACTTTTTATAAATAAACACCATCATCATCTTCCGCTTAATCCTATACTAGGGTACTAGGGACAAGGTAAGGGGTTCCCCATGCCCATCCAGGGGAGAACGTTTTGGGTGCTGGGCAGGACAGAGTGCTAATCCATTGCTGGACACACACTCACACACTGAATATAGGGGGCAATTTAGAGCAGCCAATTCCCCTTCAATTCATGTTTTTCATACAGCTGAAAGAACCCGGAGAACCCAAAGAAATCCCACACGGCCATGGGGAGAACATGGAAACCCAGATCTGAATTCGAACCTGGATCCCAAGTGCTGAGAGGTGGGCGTGCTAACCACTACACAACTAAATCACACATATATCTGTTAATGTTTTTAAACAATTAATAACTTAATAGGGCGACCCGCTGGCTTAGTGGTTAGCATGTTCTCCTCTCAGCGCTAGGGATTCCCGGTTCGAATCCCCATCTGGGTGGATTTTCCATGTTCTCCCCATGTCCACGTGGGTTTCCTCCGGGTTCTCCGGTTTCCTCCCACAGTCCAAAAACATGGATCAAGTCAATTGAATTCTCCAAATTGCCCCAAATAGAATGTGTCTGTGTGAGTGATTGGCGCCCTTTCCTGGGTGTATCTGCCCAGCCCCCGAAATGTTCTCCCCTGGATGGGCATGGAGAACCCCCCTTTGACTCTAGTAGAGGATAAAGCGGAAGATATTGGATGGATGTACTGAAGCAGTGGATTACTGATTACTGTAGTGCCAGGTTGGGTAAGACTATAATAAAGATTGGAGAACCATGGTACTTGGTCCATATTTTCCTGATCTGGGTGGAGTGTCCGTGTGGGTTTCCTCCGGGTTCTCCGGTTTCCTCCCACAGTCCAAAAACATGGATCAAGGTCAATTGTATTCTCCAAATTGCCCCATATAGAGTGTGTTTGTGTGAGTGAGCGTGTGCCCAGCAATGGATTGGCGTCCTGTCCTGGGTGTATCTGCCCAGCGCCCGAAACGTTCTCCACTGGATGGGCATGGGGAACCCCCCCGCGACCCTAGTAGAGGATAAAGCAGAAGATAATGGATGGATGTATACTATCAGGGTCCTATAACCTCACTCGACATGCGATTCTTACCTTTTCAACCAGTGTACAGTCTGAATATTCCAGTTATCGAGAAAGACTTTGAAACTTGTGGCTGACTGAAAAGACAGAAGAAAAAAAAAAAGATGAGAATGAGGACTGTTCACTTAGCTTCCTCTTCATGTGAGGCAAAATGCCATGGCAACAGACTGACCTCGATGTTCATGATCCTCAGGTTGGAAATAAGGTCCCATCGTGGCAAGCCATCACTGTCATAACCATTAAAGCCGAAGCCAGCTGCATTGTTAATGGCGTCAGCTGAAACGGCAGGGACACGCTGCATTAGATGGAACGCAGGACGAATGAGTCCACGCATCATTAGGGGAATTTATTCAGGACATTTGTTCAGTCTAGAGCAGAGGTCACTAAGAGGGCCGACTGCGGCCCGGGTCTGAATCCCGTGATCGCTGCAGATCCAAACGTTTGGGGATGATTCAGTTGTAAGTGTTTAATTTTACAGGTACGGGTTCTCAAAGGCGCTGCTCAGCCAATCAGATCTGTGCAGTTGCAGTTAGAGGCAAAGAAATACTCATTTAGATAAGATGACAAAATAAATAGGACCACTGGTTCACAGCCGGGCGGCACGGTGGCTTGGTGGTTAGCATGTTCTCCTCTCAGCGCTAGGGATTCCAGGTTCGAATCCCAATCTGGGTGAAGTGTCCACGTGGGTTTCCTCCGGGTTCTACGGTTTCCTCCCACAGTCCAAAAACATGGATGAATTCTCCAAATTGCCCCATATAGAGTGTGTACCCAGTGATAGATTGGCGCCCTGTGCTGGGTGTATCTGCCCAGCGCCCGAAACGTTCTCCCCTGGATGGGCATGGGGAACCCCCCTGCGACCCTAATATAGAATAAAGCGGAAGATAATGGATGGATGGCTCACAGCAATAAGGTCCTATGTTCAAGTTTGGGTTCCAGTTAAGGCAAACAAATGTCCTCAACAGGATTGGCTTTATATTTATCCATTCATTATCTTCCGCTTTATCCTCTACTAGGGTCATGGGGGGGTTCCCAATGCCCATCCAGAGGAGAACGTTTCGGGTGCTGGGCAAATACATCCAGGACAGGACGCCAATCTATCGCTGGGCACACACTCACTCACACAGACACACTCTGGGGCAATATATGGGTCAATTTGGTAAATTCAATTGACTTGATCCATGTTTTTGGACTGTGGGAGGAAACCAGAGAACACGGAGGAAACCCACACAGACACGAGGAGTACATGGAAACTCCATCCAGATTGGGATTCGAACCGGGAATCCCTAGTGCTGAGAGGAGAACATGCTAACCACTAAGCCACCGTGCCACCCTGCTTTATATTTATATATTTATACAGCGCCCCAGACTCTCCCCTGAATCGGCATGGGGACGACCCTAGTAGAGGATTAAGCGGAAGATAATAAATGACTGAATAAATTTTTATATGTGGTAGATGAACAGCATTACACCATGACTGTTTATGCAATTCCCTTTTTCATCTGATGAGGGCAGCATTAAGCAAAATACAAACGAGAAACCCTCAACCCACACTTAAACAAATCAAATAATCTTTAAAAAAAAAGTGTAAAAAATCTTGTTTTAAGGATTCAAGGACACTGTCATTTGCGTAACATGTGGAACATGAAATGGAAACGAAATTCCAGTTCAATGTAGAATTTTAATATTAATTTTGTTTTTATTTGAATATTATGTCAGAAAATAAATTCAAATATAGCAGCAAATATAATCTAAATCAATAAATATATAAATAAAAATATATATATATATAGCAATCAGTGGTAGGGATTCCCGGTTCGAATCCCCATCTGGGTGGAGTTTCCATGTTCTCCCCGTGTCCGCATGGGTTTCCTCCGGGTTCTCCGGTTTCTTCCCACAGTCCAAAAACATGGATCCTTCCCACAGTCCAAAAACATGGATCAAGTCAATTGAGTTCTCCAAATTGCCCCATATAGAGTGTGTCTGTGTGAGTGAGTGTGTGCCCAGAGATAGATTGCCCCCCTGTTCTGGGTGTATCTGCCCAGCGCCCGAGACGTTCTCCCCTGGATTGGCATGGGGAACCCCCCCCGCGACCCTAATAGAGGATAAAGCGGAAGATAATAGATGGATGGATAAAGCAACCACGGGATATTCAGAAAATGTCTGTTTTATATGTAGAGTTTTTAGAAACTTTATCTTATTTCAAGAAATTGTAAGTTTCACGATATTGGCAGATAATTTTACTGGATTCAGGTGAATGGTTTCTTCATTTGTGTTTACTTTTCTTTTTTGACAGATTCTTGCAGTGCAGGCAACTTTTAAAACTGCCCCCTTCTTTAATATTGTATAACATCTACACTCACTAATCAGTAGATAAACCTTGTTTCTATTTTTATCCATTTTAATCATCATTACTCTATTAAAGTACCTGTCAAAAGTTTGGACATGCCTCTTTTTGCTCCACTTGTTGTCCATGTTCTCAGTTCCACTTCCTGTAAAGATGGACTTTGTAGTTCTACAATTCCAGACTGTAGTCCATCTGTTTGTGTTCTACAGTACATACTGTGTACTCTGTTCTAATGGTCAGAACCCCAATAGTACCACCACAGAGCAGGTATTATGTGGTTGGTGCATTATTGAATCCTATCCCAGCAGTGTCACTGAGGTGTTTAAATGAAACTACAGCAGCACTGCTGCACTAAAACCCCCTCACTGCATCAGTGTCACTGCAGAACTGATGATAAACAATCCACCACCCAAATTCTACTGTTCTGTGATGATCCTGACCAACAGAGAACCAACAGAAAACTAACAACAACAAAGAACACAGATGGACTACAGTCTGTAATTGTAACTACAAACTCCATCTATATGATAAGTGGAGGAAACAGATAATGGAGTAAGAAAGGGGTGTGTCCAAACTTTTCCACCTTTTCCGTTCATCTACATTTCTAAATACATTATTTGGTTTCTTTACGCTGCCTGTGTCATCACAGAACGCAATGCTCCGCAGTGACTCATTGGTGACACATTGGTGGTGGTGGTTGATCGGCTATCGTTAAACTAAACCATCCATCCATTATCTTCCGCTTCATCCTCTATTAGGGTCGCGGGGGGTTCCCCATGCCCATCCAGGGGAGAACGTCTCGGGTGTTGGGCAGATACACCCAGGACAGGATGCCAATCTATCACTGGACACACTTACTCACACAGACACACTCTATATGGGGCAATTTGGAGAATTCATTTGACCTTGATCCATGTTTTTGGACTGTGGGAGAAAACCGGAGAACCTGGAGGACACCCACGCGGACACGGGGAGAACATGGAAACTCCACCCAGATGGGGATTCGAACCGGGAATCCCTAGCGCTGAGAGGAGAACATGCCAACCACTAAGCCAGCGTGCCACCCTCGTTAAACTAATATTAGTATTAATTAAGTCTTTAACAGAACATAATTTAGGTAACAGGTATGGCATTCAAAGAGTACAGCTATATATATTCATTCATTATCTCCCGCTTTATCCTCTATTAGGGTTGCGGTGGGGTTCCCCATGCCCATCCAGGGGAGAACGTCTCGGGCGCTGGGCAGATAGACCCAGGACAGGGCGCCAATCCATCGCTGGGCACACACTCACACACACACACACACTCTATATGGGGAAATTTTAAGAATTCATTTGACTTGATCCATGTTTTTAGACTGTGGGAGGAAACCGGAGAACCCGGAGGAAACCCACGCAGACACGGGAAGAACATGAAACTCCACCCAGATGGGGATTCGAACCGGGAATCCCTAGTGCTGAGAGGAGAACATGCTAAACACTAAGCCACCGTGCCGCCAGCTATATATATATACACAACAAAATTATTTAACTTTATAAACCATTGACAAATTGAAAAATAAATAATCAGAACGCACCCAGGGTCCAGACAA
The DNA here is from genome assembly GCA_019802505.1 of Corydoras sp. C115. Taxonomy (NCBI): domain Eukaryota; kingdom Metazoa; phylum Chordata; class Actinopteri; order Siluriformes; family Callichthyidae; genus Corydoras; species Corydoras sp. C115. The sequence goes on along the minus strand of JAFMOC010000373.1, from coordinate 218,856 downwards.
AGTAGTATTTCGGCCGAGTGGTCAACATGGAGAGGTACAGGTAGACCACCCGAGCATAGAACGGCGTGTTGGCGATGAAGTCATCTTCGACGTTCCGTTCCACGGGGAAAACTTTGCAGACCGAGAGGAAGACCATCAGCGACATGAAGCATGTGCCCAGCTTACGAACGACCTCCATCTGTCAAAACCAGACAGCCATGACAGTCATTAAGCAGATGCTTTTATCCAAAGTGACTTCAAACCAAAGAACAGCACAAGTCAGTATTTAAGGAGAAACCAGTTACACTCTAATAACATTAAACCGTCGGTTATCCAATCAGCTTTCAGCTCGAAATTCCCCCCTTTTTACTATCCGCACTACAATGTTCTCTAAAGACTAAATTCTTACTAAACAATATAAAGATGCAAACTTTCAAACTTGTGCAGGATTCAATAACTAACTCATTGAATGTGGCATATTCCAGATGTTTTATTAAAGCAAAAAGGAAGGGCGTGCATTGTTGTGAATAAACCACAGGAAAAAAAGTGCCTTATAGCGTTAATAAAACAGTTACATACACACTATAATAAAAAAAACAATATTTGATTAATTAACACATTTATTGAAAGCAAAATCATTAATAAACTGGTCTTCCGTGATGTAATCTAGTCTGGTTTTTAAAGTGAACATGATTTCTCTAACGGTCAAACGCTGTCATCTAGTGGCCAAATTACAGAACACACTTAATAAAAACTATTAAATAAAAAATAAAAAAAATAAATAAAAAAAGATATGGAATAAAAAAAAATGCATTGATACAAATGTTCAGAGGGTGTGATCTAATGTCAATAACGTCACGGCTGGACAAACAGCTCAGCCAATTGGATTTAAGGACCGGAGCTACCCATTTTGTAAGAGTAAACAAACCTCTGCAGGATCCCAAGTGTGTGATCCCGAGTAAGTGTGTGAAAGGTCATGGTAATTGAAGCAAAGTTGTGGAATTGCATATATATATATATATATATATATATATATATATATATATATATATATATATATATATATATATATATATATATATATATATATATATATATATATAAACAAATAAATAAATATTCATTCATTGATTATCTCCCGCTTTATCCTCTATTAGGGTCGCGGTGGGGTTCCCCATGCCCATCCAGGGGAGAACGTCTCGGGCGCTGGGCAGATACACCCAGGACAGGGCGCCAATCCATCGCCGGGTACACGCTCACACACACAAACACACTCTATATGGGGCAATTTAGAGAACTCAATTAACTTGATCCATGTTTTTGGACTGTGGGAGGAAACTGGGAATCCCTAGTGCTGAGAGGAGAACATGCTAACCACTAAGCCACCGTGCCGCCCAATATATATATATATATATATATACTGTATATGGCAGCACGGTGGCTTAGTGGTTAGCACGTTCACCTTTCAGCTCCATGTTTGAATCCCAATCTGGGTGGAGTTCCCATTCGCATGGTTTTCCTTCAGGTTCTCTGGTTTCCTCCCACAGTCCAAAAACATGGAGTGAAGCTAAATTGAATGTTCCAAATTGCCCCATAAAGAGTGTGTGTGTGTGTGTGTGGGTCTGTGTGAGTAAGTGTGTGCCCACTGATAGATTGGTGCCCTGTCGTGGGTGCATCTGCCCAGCGACTGAATCGTTCTTCCCTGGATGGGCATGGGGAACCCCCCCACGACCCTAGTAGACCCTAGTTGCGGAAGATAATGAATGTATATATATATATATATATATATATATATATATATATAAAATAATTAATCCTATCTGCATTTTAGCATTTTAGAGTTTAATAAAATCACTAAATCGTATCTGCATTGCTCTCACTGAGGTTCTCCTTCCACACACAATACACCAGAGAACTTTTTTTTAAGCACGGGGCCTCTCTGAAGCACTATGACCAATCAGTGTTATAAATAACTCGTTAGGACACGTGGCTTTTTAGCCTTTATTTATGCCCCTCACACACTTGCTGCTCCAAAGTGCTTAAACTCTAATTAAAAGGCGATTGTCCCCACCGGCGTGCAAGGTCTTATTGGACCGTAATGAGTCCGTAACCTTCTCTCCATCACACACAAAAAATAAACACCACAAAGCCGCTCATAAATCCTGCAAGAGCTCAACAACAGAACAAAGCTTACATTGGGTGACGGGTCGTTCAGCCTGGTCTTCCCCTGTTGTTTGACTTTGTCGCCCTGTTCTCGGTGATGGTAGGGCTTGCCCTCAATGAAGGTGATGTAGTCCTTGTAGGAGCAGGTGGGGCCCGCCAAGATGCCCAAGAAGTTGCAGTTGTAGCTGAAGTACTCCAGTAGACTGGGCATGCGCCTGAAGAAAAATTCATACTTGAATACTATATTGTACTATACCATCCATCCATTATCAACTGCTTTATCCTCTATTAGGGTCGCAGGGGGGTTCCCAATGTCCATCCAGGGGAGAACGTCTCGGGCGCTGGGCAGATACACCCAGGACAGGACGCCAATCTATCACTGAGCACACACACACTCTATATGCGGCAATTTAGAGAATTCAATTGACATTGAGCCATGTTTTTGGACTGTGGGAGGAAACTGGAGAACCCGGAGGAAACCCAAGCGGACACGGGGAGGACATGAGAGGAGAACATGCTAAACCACTGTGCCATCTGTACTATACTATATATACTATTAATAATACTATATCATATAATTCATTCATACATTATCTTCCACTTTAATCCTCCATTAGGGTCATGGGGGGGGGGTTCCCCATGCACATCCAGGGGAGAACGTCTCGGGCGCTGGGCAGATACACCAAGGACAGGGCACCAATCTATCACTGGGCACACACTCACTAACACAGACACACTCTATATGGGGCAACTTGGAGAATTCAATGGACTTGATCCATGTTTTTGGACTGTGGGAGGAAACCGGAGAACCCGGAGGACACAGGGAGAACATGGAACCTCCACCCAGATTGGGATTCAAACCGGGAATGCCTGGCACTGAGAGGAGAACATGCTAACCGCCCTATATATAATATGTATAATATGTTGGATGTTTACCTTTGAATATTGTTAGAGGAACCGGAATCCAACAGCATATTATTTTTAATCATGTACAGGAAACATAGCTATAGATGAATAAAAACAGCATGCCCATTTCTGATCAGCATTAGGCCTGATGCGATTGTCGTTTGTTATAAATTGTGTTATGAAATATGGCCACTAGATGGCAGTGTTCCAGACTAGATTACATGACAATTGTTTTTGCTTCAAATAAATGCTTCATGGCGGCACGGTGGCTTAGTGGTTAGCACGTTCTCCTCTCAGCACTAGGGATTCCCGGTTCGAATCCCAATCTGTGTGGAGTTTCCATGTTCTCCCCGTGTCTGCGTGGGTTTCCTCCGGGTTCTCCGGTTTCCTCCCACAGTCCAGAAACATGGATCAAGTCAATTGAATTCTCCAAATTGCCCCATATAGAGTGTGTCTGTGTGAGTGAGTGTGTGCCCAGCGATGGATTGGCGTCCTGTCCTGGGTCTATCTGCCCAGCGCGTGAAACGTTCTCCCCTGGATGGGCATGGGGAACCCCACCGCGACCCTAATAGAGGATAAAGCGGGAGATAATGAATGAATGAATAAATGCTTCTAATAAATTTTTTATTTTTTTTTATTATAGTGGGTTTGTAAGTGTTTTATAAAAGCAATAAGGCACTCGAGGTTGTGTATTATTGTGTATCAATCCTGGGAAAGAGGTGTAACTGCACTGCTTTACGTTGTGGCTACTGTAATAACATCTCTTTCCCATGATTTAATCTAGGGGTTTCTTCAACTAAGGATTTTCATAGCCGAATCTGATTCGTCAGATTTTCCCTATAGTCGACTGATGGTCGAATCAGTTAAAATTTCACCACAAGATGGCGCTATAAGCGTGGTTTTTAAAAAAGTTTTTTTTTTTTTTTTTATATATTTTACTTGTTTTTCTAGAGCACCGTAAATGGGATCCCCGTTCTGGACTTTTTTCCACTTCAAAGGAAAAACCTTTCGTTTTTATCTTTTTCAAAACACTCCCATACGTTGGAAGCTTTTTTAGTAGCCATAGCCATCATGGAAAAATACACCGGTAGATGCTAACGGCCCTGTAGCGTGTTCAGCTCTGCTCATTTGGAATGTGCAACTAACTGCAGGGGGAGCTTTATTAATGTGTAGCCTATTGTTAAAGCTCACACATCATTTAAAAAAATATTTACAGAAATTAGGATGATTTTATTTGACAAAAGGCTATATATATATAAGTGAGTGGTAGCTCAGTGGTTAGGGTGTTGGGTTATCAATCAGAAGGTTGGGGGTTCAAATCCCAGGTCCACTGAAGTTACCAATGTGGGTCCTTGAGCAAGACCCTTAACCCTCATTGCTCCAGAGGGCGCTGTGATTAACCCTGTGCTCACCTTGTACGTCGCTTTGGATAAAAGCGTCCAATAAATGACCAAATGTAAATATAACGAAAACAAAGACATTTCATGTAAAAACTAATGCTTAGCAGCAGCCATGGGCACCCCCATGTGGTCAAAATAATACATTCGACTATGAGGTTCATAGTCGACTACGGTTCTCCGAATCGAATCGTCGAATCAGCGAATATTGCAGCTCACCCCTAATTTAATCCCAGTAATGCACGCCCTCTTGTGCCTCATTATGTAATCGCAACATGCCGGCGCTTGTCAAGAGGCGTTTTCCACGTCTCCGATTCCACATACCTGATGGCCAACATCTTTTGACTCGGAGTTAACTGCTCCTCCTTCCTGGCCATGCCTGGGAAAAGAACGTAGCACGTTAATAGAGCTGCAATTCACTCCTTTAACCACCGGTGGTGCTCACGAAACACACGTTTTTCAAATATTTCAAATGCACGATAGTCCACCACGTCAAAAAGCCAAAACACAAACTGTAAAACATATGAGGGAGTCAAATTTCAGAGGTGCACGATGGACTGTCAGACATCAGACATGTAGGAACCAAAAACCAGTGTTACAGTGACCCAGGTTTCCTAAATGCTGCTACACAACAGGGCGGCACGGTGACTTAGTGGTTTAGCATGTTCTCCTCTCAGCACTAGGGATTCCCGGTTCGAATCCTCATCTGGGTGGAGGTTCCATGTTCTCCCCGTGTCTGCGTGGGTTTCCTCCGGGTTCTCCGGTTTCCTCCCACAGTCCAAAAACATGGGTCAAGATCAATTGAGTTCTCCAAATTGCCCCATATAGAGTGTGTTTGTGTGTGTGTCCAGCGATAGATTGGTGTCCTGTCCTGGGTGTATCTGCCCAGCGCCCGAAATGTTCTCCCCTGGATGGTTCTTCCTCCCACAGTCCATACATGGACCAAGGTAAAATTGCTCCAAATTGCCCCATAAAGACTGTGTTTCTATGTGAGTGAGCGATAGATAGATCTGCCCAGTGCCTGAAATGTTCTTCCCTGGATGGGCATGGGGAACTCCGTCCCCGTGACCCTAGCCGAAGATGGAAGGGGTGGGGCGGCACGGTGGCTTAGTGGTTAGCATGTTCTCCTCTCAGCACTAGGGATTCCCGGTTCGAATCCCAATCCGGGTGGAGTTTCCATGTTCTCCCCGTGTCCGTGTGGGTTTCCTCCGGGTTCTCCGGTTTCCTCCCACAGTCCAAAAATACGGATCAAGTCAATTGAGTTCTCCAAATTGCCCCATATACACTCTATATGGGGCAATTTGGAGAACTCAATTGACTTCATCCATGTCAATGTGTGAGTGTGTGTGTGTGCCCAGAGATGGATTGGCGCCCTGTCCTGGCGCTTGAAACGTTCTCCCCTGGATGGGTATGGGGAACCCCCCCTGCGACCCTAATAGAGAATAAAAGTGGAAAATAATGAATGAATGAATAGATGGGGTGGATGGATGGGCATATATCTGTATAAGGCCAAAATGTGGCATCTGCAATAATCCTTATAATAACAAACGAACTGTCACACAACGGGAACAAAAACCTGGCAGAGGTCATTCGACTCACCGTCGTGAATCTCGAAGGCCATACTGGTGATCTTCTGGGTGATGACCATCATGGGCCTGGCGGAGGAGCACGAGATGTCAGTAACAACGTGGCAGTACATTTACATTACATTTGGTCATTTATTGGACGCTTTTATCCAAAGCGACTTACAAGGTGAGCACAGGGTTAATCACAACATCCCTGGAGCAATGAGGGTTAAGGGTCTTGCTCAAGGACCCACACTGGTAACTGCAGTGGACCTGAACTTCAGTGGATTTGAACCCCCAACCTTCAGATTGATAGCCCAACACCCTAACCACTGAGCTATCGTGCCCTAGTTCAGTACTTGGCAAAGCTAAAAAGATACATCTAATATATTTAAAGGTGTAGATTGCAGCTTTATTTAGTTTATTATTAGTAGAGGGTGTGGTATTGAAACGATCCTGTCCAAGGGAGCCCTCTCAACTAAGTAGTCTGTAGTATCTGCCCCTTTCAGTTCTGCGGTTTTAGTAAGTGATGCTGTATTGTGTAAATATAATTTTGGTTATTATTTAAATGATGGGTTTTATTAGCTTGAATTGGGTTTTTTTTTTTATTTTGGGGGGGGGGGGGGTGTCGCCAATTATTTGAAGGTGTTCCTCCATTGCTTTGCCGAAGCACTGCGGCTACAACGATTATTGGATGGAATTTGGATCACACACATTCGAACCGGGAACCCCTAGCACCGAGAGGAGAACATGCTAACCACTAAGCCAGCGTGCCACCTTCCTTTAATATTATAATATATAATATAACAAGGAGGCTTGTTTTTGCTCTTTGGGGTTTTAAAGGCTTACAACACTGTAAAGCTGCTTTGTGACAATGTACTATTGTAAAAAGCACTCTTTAAATAAATGACTTGAACTGACATGAACTTATCAAGAGAAGAAAACAAAAAAAACCCAACAATAATTACAATAGAAATAGAAATCCCAAAAAATAGGCCGTATCCCTTTACAGTTTCAGTTAGAGCAGTGATTCTCAATTATTTTCTGTTAAGCCCCCCCTAGGAAAAAGAAAACATTTTGCGCCCCCCCCCCCCCCCCCACGCACACTCACCTCACCCACCCCGTCCGTTACGACCACTGTAGTCTGATTTGTCTATAAATTTGTTCTAAGTACACCTCTTTTATAACAATAAAGAAAACAAAAAAGAAAGAAATATCGATCAACAAAGAATAATTTTATTAACTTTAAGTTTGTATCAGAAACGAATGAAATCCTTATTTAAACTAGAAACATTTTTGAACTGACTGGAATTTGATACTGAAAAATGAAATGAAATAAAATCAATAAATAATAAGACATTCTAATTCATCAGCAACATTTTTTTTAAATCTAAATAAAGAAGTCAGAACTGATGTCTCCAACGTGTCCGTTTTGCAGCACAGCTTTTCTGATGTAGTTTCATAAAGCGGGATGATTGCTGGTTATACTTGTCACGTTTACGATTTAAAAACTTAAGCGGTTATCAGCGTGATCGGGGTGTAATGTCTTTAAGTGACGCCTTCATCTATTTGGCTTCACGCTGTCCGCTGCCAACATTTAAAGACACAGACACGGCGGTCTTTCTTCGTCTCCCACCTTCATTATAGTGAAACCAAGCGCTACATACACTTCGACATTGTTTCCTCGTTTTAACTTTCGGTTGACTTTTGTTTGTCTCATTATCTTCGTCTCCGTCATCTCTGTTAAATATTTCTCCATGTTGTCTCTTGAGGGTTTGTTCAGTACACGTAATATCGCTTTCTCTGTGATATCTTGTTATGCGCCCCCCCAGGCACCGCACTGTGCCCCCCCCCAGAGGGGTGCACCCCACTATTTGAGAAGCACTGAGTTAAAGCGAGTCACTGCATTTAATCAGTAATGGAATAAAGACGTAGCTCTTACCCTGTGAAGTCTGCAGAGTACATGCCGTAGTTGAAGACATAAACCCTGGTGATCTGGCAGAAGCTGAGATACGCCAACGCGAACACCAAGCAGTACCTAAAAACCAAAAGATCAGCTTCTAATCTCCATTAAGCTGCATTTGCATTGTGTGATGCATTGTGGGTTCTGTTGGCGAGGGCAATTTTAGAGCTGACCCCATATTCATAAATGAGGATTAAATAAAATCCAGTTGGATTAACTGTTCCTTCGAAGCCAAACCACTTTTAATCGTCCTATAGGGAATAGCAACCCCGACGCAAGGGTGAACATTTCGGGCGCTGGGCAGATACACCCAGAACAGGGCGCCAATCAATCGCTGGGCACACATTCACACTCTATATGGGGCAATTTGGAGAATTCAATTGACCTTGATCCATGTTTTTGGACTGTGGGAGGAAACCGGAGAACCCGGAGGAAACCCACGCGGACACAGGGAGAACATGGAAACTCCACCCAGATTGGGATTCGAATGGGAATCCCTAGTGCTGAGAGGAGAACATGCTAACCACTAAGCCACATGCCGTAAATAAAATATATTTTATTACTATTCATTTATCTATAACAAAAAAGGGGGGGATCCAGGTTCGAATCCCAATCTGGGTGGAGTTTCCATGTTCTCCCCATGTCATCATGGGTTTCCTCCGGGTTGTCTGGTTTTCCATGCTCCAAAGACATGGACTGAAGGTGGACTGAATGCTCCAAATTGCCCCATATAGAGTGTGTCTGTGTGAGTGAGTGTGTGCCCAGCAATAGATTGGCGCCCTGTCCTGGGTCTATCTGCCCAGCACTCGAAACGTTCTCCCCTGGATAGGAACCCCACCCCCCATTACCCCATTAGAGAAATAATCCATCCATCCATTATCTTACGCTTTATCCTCTATTAGGGTCGTGGGGTTCCCCATGCCCATCCAGGGGAGAACGTTTCGGGCACTGGGCAGATACACCCAGGACAGGGCGCCAATCTATCCTGAACACACACTCACTCACACACACACACTCTATATGGGGCAATTTGGAGAACTCAATTGACTTGGTCCATGTTTTTTGGACTGTGGGAGGAAACCGGAGAACATGCTAAACACTAAGCCACCGTGCTGCGCTCCTATTAGAGGATTAAGCGCAATATAATGAATGAATGAGTGTGTGTGTGTGTGAGTGTGTGTGTGAGCGTTCCAAACGATGGATCCCTGGATGGGAACCCCATGCGGACACGGGGAGAACATGGAAACTCCACCCAGATGGGGATTCGAACCGGGAATCCCTAGTGCTGAGAGGAGAACATGCTAAACACTAAGGAAAGGAACCCGGAGGAAACCCACGCGGACACGGGGAGAACATGGAACCTCCACCCAGATGGGGATTCGAACCGGGAATCCCTAATGCTGAGAGGAGAACATGCTAAACACTAAGGAAAGGAAAGGAACCTGGAGGAAACCCACGCGGACACGGGGAGAACATGGAAACTCCACCCAGATGGGGATTCGAACCGGGAATCCCTAGTGCTGAGAGGAGAACATGCTAAACACTAAGGAAAGGAACCCGGAGGAAACCCACGCGGACACGGGGAGAACATGGAACCTCCACCCAGATGGGGATTCGAACCGGGAATCCCTAATGCTGAGAGGAGAACATGCTAAACACTAAGGAAAGGAAAGGAACCCGGAGGAAACCCACGCGGACACGGGGAGAACATGGAACCTCCACCCAGATGGGGATTCGAACCGGGAATCCCTAGTGCTGAGAGGAGAACATGCTAAACACTAAGGAAAGGAACCCGGAGGAAACCCACGCGGACACGGGGAGAACATGGAACCTCCACCCAGATGGGGATTCGAACCGGGAATCCCTAATGCTGAGAGGAGAACATGCTAAACACTAAGGAAAGGAACCCGGAGGAAACCCACGCGGACACGGGGAGAACATGGAACCTCCACCCAGATGGGGATTCGAACCGGGAATCCCTAGTGCTGAGAGGAGAACATGCTAAACACTAAGGAAAGGAACCCGGAGGAAACCCACGCGGACACGGGGAGAACATGGAAACTCCACCCAGATGGGGATTTGAACCGGGAATCCCTAGTGCTGAGAGGAGAACATGCTAAACACTAAGGAAAGGAAAGGAACCCGGAGGAAACCCACGCGGACACGGGGAGAACATGGAACCTCCACCCAGATGGGGATTCGAACCGGGAATCCCTAGTGCTGAGAGGAGAACATGCTAAACACTAAGGAAAGGAACCCGGAGGAAACCCACGCGGACACGGGGAGAACATGGAACCTCCACCCAGATGGGGATTCGAACCGGGAATCCCTAGTGCTGAGAGGAGAACATGCTAACCACTAAGTCACAGTGCCGCCCTCCTATTAGAGGATTAAGCGCAATATAATAAATGAATGAGTGTGTGTGTGTGTGTGTGTGTGTGTGTGTGTGTGTGTGTGTGTGTGTGAGCGTTCCAAGCGATGGATCCCTGGATGGGAATCCCACGCGGACACAGGGAGAACATGGAAACTCCACCCAGATGGGGACTCAAACCGGGAATCCCTAGTGCTGAGAGGAGAACATGCTAACCACTAAGCCACTGTGCCACTCCTACCTTAGAGGACAAGAGCGCAATATAATGATTTTTATGAGCTGCATGCGTGGGGTCAGCGCTGTGTGTGTGTGTGTGTGTGTGTGTGTGTGTGTGTGTGTGAGCTTTCCAAGCGATGGATCCCTGGATGGGAACCCCACCCGGGCGGAACACGGGGAGAATCATGTAAGGATCTGCTCCACCCAGATGTGGACATGCAAAACGGGGAATCCTAGTGCTGAGAATAGACATCGTAAACCACTAAGCCAAAGCGTGCCACCCGCTACCTATTAGAGGATTAAAGCGCATATAATGATGAGGGATGAATGAGTGTGTGTGGTGTGTGTGAATGTCAGTGAGCTTTTTCCATCGCAGCACGATGGATCCCTGGTGATAGGGCACCCCACGAAAGCTCTGTTGACCTAGTCCCTAGTATAGCTGCAATATTCTGCCTTATCAGATTCGATTTGAGACAGTGCCTGAGGTGGGCCCTGTACTATGAACCTCATACTAAAATTTTGACACATCGTTCGTCACCCATGGCTGCTGCTAGCATGTTTTTACAGTGTCCAGTTTTTGTTATCACCCCGCAGCTTTGCCAAAAATCGACGTAGATCTTTTTTTACAATGATGGGTTTAACATTTAAAAATGAGGAGATAACAGGATATAAGAAAAAAATACGATAAAAACCACTGTTATAGCGGGTGAAATGATTGACCAGTCGGACCTATAGGTCGCGATCGATTTCGACTATCGGTAATGGAAGTGAATTCCTGCCTAAAGTGACCTTAGTGGCTGCACATCTGCACCTCCGCTATATTCCTGATTACCCCCAATCGGTGACAGGTTAGCACCCCGAAGCACGTTGCTACAACTCGCTACACCACTAATCAGTGGATCTAGGGTGAATGCTCAAATGGCATTATATGCGCCGATTCGACGATGTGTGATTCGGAGAACCGTAAGTCGGTGCTATCTGAACCCATAGTCGGAGATAATGTACCATTTTGACCACTATGGGAAAGGGCGCCCAATGGCTGCTGCAAAAGACTAAGCATTATGGTTTTACAAATGAAATGTCTTTGTTATTTCTGTTAAACATCGAAAACTAATAGCGCCATATAGCCTGATTTGACGATCAATCGGCATAAAATCATCCTATTTCGAATGTTAAGTGTGACCACATGGGGGTTTTGCTAAAGATTTTACCTGAATGGCTTGTTTCGGTATATAACCTTTTGTAATATAAAATCATATTTCTGTATAACAAATGATGTAAGAAAAAAAATATAACAAATTTTTTAAAAACACGCGTTTTTAGCGATAGATTGGTGCCCTGTTCGGGGCATATCTGTTCTCCCCTGGATGGGCTCACACTCACTCACTCACACACACACTATAGTATAAAGGGGCAATTTAGAGCAGCCAATTCACCTTGAATGGATGTTTTTAACAACCACACACATAATGACACACACACAATGACACACAAAGACACACACACACAATGACAAACACACACACACACACACACACACACACACAATGACACACACATATAGACACAGACAGACAGACACACACGGGGTGGGGGTGCGCACACACTTTCACAAACACACACATACACACACACACACACACACACACACACACACACACACAATGACACACACACATATAGACACAGAGACAGACAGACACACACGGGGTGGGGGTGCGCACACACTTTCACAAACACACACATACACACACACACAAAACTGTATATAGGGGCAATTTAGAGCAGCCAATTCACATTGAATCTATGTTTTTGGACTGTGGGAGAAAACTGGAGAACCCAGTTCCGCCTGGAAATCCACGCGGTCACAGGGAGAACCCAGATTGGGATTGTATGGTTCACCAGCGCCCCTAGTGTACATATACATAAACATATATACACATGCTTTATGATGCACATGCTTTATGATGCACATGCTTTACAACACTTTATGACTGTGGTTCTAAGGATTTATGTACATTAACAGAGGCCTACGACAAGAGTTCTGAACACTGTGTGTTACGAAAAAATAAATAAAATAAAATAAAATATATATATAAACAGTATATGTGGTATAGGGTGGCACAGTGGCTTGGCATGCTCTCCTCTCAGCACTAGGGATTCCCGGTTCGAATCTCCATCTGGGTGGAGTTTCCATGTTTTCCTCGTGTCCGTGTGGGTTTCCTCCGGGTTTTCCCGTTTCCTCCCACAGTCCAAAAACATGGATCGAGTCAATTGAGTTCTCCAAATTGCCCCATATAGAGTGTGTTTGTGTGAGTGTGAGTGTGTCCAGTGATAGATTGGCGTCCTGTCCTGGGTGTATCTGCCCAGCGCCCGAAACGTTCTCCCCTGGATGGGCATGGGGAACCCCCCCGACCCTAATAGAGGATAAAGCAGAAGATAATGAATGAATATGTGGTAGTTCAAACAAGCCATTTGTAAAAAAAAAAAAAAAAAAAAAAACCTTCAATCCATTTATGACACAAAAAAGAAGAAATTCTTAAATATAAATACAACTACATTTCAATTGAGATTCTAAAGCTAAAATGTGCAGTGTGTAAACAAAGTGGCAGCGTGTCCCGATCAGAGAACACACCGTGTGAAGGAACCCGTCTGTCTGTTCTTACTGTAATACAACACAGAGAACGCCAGCGACCGGAGGAGACGAAATGCAGTGCTGGAGGACTCACTTGTGCATGTGCTCGACTCCAGCCAAGATCATGATGCCGTACGTGATGCCGCTCTGCACCAGGAAATGGAAAGCGTACCTGAAAGAGACGTCAGGTCATCAGATAAATACAGACAGAGCTGGACAAGGAGTTGTAGATAAAGAAAAATGGAATTGCGGCTAGGGTGCCACGGTGGCTTAGTGGTTAACATGTTCTCCTCTCAGCGCTAGAGACTCCCGGTTCGAATCCCAATCTGGGTGGAGTTTCCATGATCTCCCTGTGTCTGTGTGGGTTTCCTCCGGGTTCTCCGGTTTCCTCCCACAGTCCAAAAACATGGATCAAGTCAATTGAGTTCTCCAAATTGCCCCATATAGAGTGTGTTTGTGTGAGTGAGTGAGTGCCCAGTGATAGTTTGGCGCCCTGTTCTGGGTGTATCTGCCCAGCGCCCGAAACGTTCTCCCCTGGATGGGCATGGGGAACTCCCCCGCTACCCTAGTAGAGGATAAAGCGGAAGTAATGGTGGATATATATATATAGGCGGCACGGTGGCTTAATGGTTGGCATGTTCTCCTCTCAGCACTAGGGATTCCCGGTTCGAATCCCCATCTGGGTGGAGTTTCCATGTTCTCCCCCTGTCCACGTGGGTTTCCTCCGGCTTTTCCGGTTTCCTCCCACAGTCGAAAAACATGGATGAAGTCAATTGAATTCTCTCCAAAAATTGCCCCATATAGAGTGTGTCTGTGTGAAAAGTGAGTGTGTGCCTAGCGATGGACTGTCGTCCTGTCCTGGGTGTATCTGCCCAGCGCTCAAAACCTTCTCCCCTGGATGGACATGGGGAACCCCCCCGCGACCCTAATAGAGGATAAAGCAGGAGATAATGAATAAATGAATATATATGTATATGTATACGTATGCATATATATATATATATATATATATATATATATATATATATATATATATATATATATATATATATATATATATATATAATAGGGAGGCACGGTGGCTTAGTGGTTAGCACGTTCGCCTCTCAGCACTAGGGGTTCCCGGTTCAAATCACAGTGTCCTCCGGGTTCTCCGGTTTCCTCCGTACTTGCACTGACGCAGATCTTCATGAACGATGGTTTGCTGACGCTCAGTATTTCTGAGATCAGTCGCCGGGTCAGTAATCAGGCTCTCGCCCCGAGGACTTTCACACACTCGGTCATGTCGGGGGTTCGGGTTGAGGACCGACACATATGGCTCGTTTTCACCGGCTATTTAACATCGTAAGAGCGCTGACCCCACGCATGCAGCTTCAAAATGATGAGATTGATGAGACTGATGTTCTAGGTTTCAGTGTTAGTTACTGTTAGTTTATTTCTGATGTTTCTTTTACTGGAACTGCATTGACTGCTGAGAGACACAAAGTTTGGGATTATTCTGGGATTGATAAAGCCAGCCATCCATCCATCCGTCCATCCATCCATCCATCCATTTGTCCTTCCTTCCCCATCCATCTGTCTGTCCGTCCATCTGTCCACATCCTTTCCCATCTATACATCCATCTGTCTGTCCGTCCGTCCACCCATATCAATTCATTCATCCGTCCACATCCATCCGTCTGTCCGTCCATCCGTCCGTCCATCCACATCAATCAATCCATCCATCCATTTGTCCTTCCTTCCACATCCATCCGTCTGTCCACATCCATCCCTATTTATACATCCACCCGTCTGTCCGTCCGTCCATCCAAATCAATCCATCCACCCCCATCCCTATCTATCCATCCGTCCATATCCATCTCCATCTATACATCCATCCATCTGTCCGTCCATCCATCCATATCAATCCATCCATCCCCATCAATACATCCATCCGTCTGTCCGTCCGTCCATCCAAATTAATCCATCCACAACCCATCCCTATCTATCCATCCGTCCATCCGTCCATATCCATCCCCATCTATACATCCATCCGTCTGTCCGTCCATCCATCCATATCAATCCATCCATCCCCCGTCCATTCCCATCAATACATCCATCCGTCTGTCCGTCCGTCCATCCAAATCAATTCATCCATCCCCATCCCTATCTATCCGTCCGTCCATCCGTCCACATCCATCCCCATCTATACATCCATCCGTCTGTCCGTCCATCCATCCATATCAATCCATCCATCCCCATCCCTATCTATCCGTCCGTCCATCCGTCCACATCCATCCCCATCTATACATCCATCCGTCTGTCCGTCCATCCATCCATATCAATCCATCCATCCCCATCCCTATCTATCCGTCCGTCCATCCGTCCACATCCATCCCCATCTATACATCCATCCGTCTGTCCGTCCATCCATCCATATCAATCCATCCATCCGCATCCGTCCATACATCCATCCGTCTGTCCGTCCGTCCATCCAAATCAATCCATCCATCCCCATCCCTATCTATCCGTCCATCCATCTGTACATATCAATCCCCTTCTGTCCGTCTATCTGTCCACATCCATCCCCATCTACACATCCATCCGTCTGTCCATCCGTCCATCCATCCACATCAATCCATCTATCCATCCATCCCCATCTGTCCACATCCATCCCCATCCACCTGTCCGTCCATCCATCCATTATCTTCCACTTAATCCTCTACCATCCACAGGGAAATGTTTCGGGCACTTGGCAGATACACCCAGGACAGAGCGCCAATCTATCACTGGGCACACACACACTCACACACACACACACACACACACACACACACTCTCACTCACAGACACACTTTATATGGGGTCTTTAGCACTAACCCCATAAAATTTTATAAAACATCTAAATTCAACAACTAAGGAGTCTGTCTTAATACTTTCTTCCAAATGGGTACAAACATGTAACATTTTCAACAAACAGACACTATGAAACACTCTGCCCTCCTTGAAGGCGGACATTGTCATCCGACCGTGTGCCTGAGATATAATTGGGCTTTTCCTCTATAGGTCTAACCATCAATTCTTCCAATCTAAAAACAAACAGGACTGTTATGACCTCAAATAGATTATTCTATAATATATATAAGAGCTTTACTGCCCTCAGCCTTTCAGCATTATTAAACAAACTGCAGAGGAATCGCTAATAAGAGCCAATATGACAAAACCCTTTCATAATTCGTCAAAATAATGCGATAAATAATGACATGAATCAAAATGAAGCACGACAGTCTAACATTCTCTGTTCCTCTGTCAACTAGGGCAGACAGAAAATAAGGTCAGGCATCTTAAAAGAGCTACTTTATACTTATAATAATAATAATAATAATAATAATAATAATAACAATAATAATAATAGGGTGGCACGCTGGCTTCGTGGTTGGCATGTTCTCCACTTAGCGCTAGGGATTCCCGTTTTAAATACCAATCTGGGTGGAGTTTCCATGTTCTCCCCGTGTCCGCGTGGGTTTCCTCCGGGTTCTCCGGTTTCCTCCCACAGTCCAAAAACATGAATCAAGGTCAATTGAATTCGCCAAATTGCCCCATATAGAGTGTGTCTGTGTGAGTGAGTGTGTGTCCAGTGATAGATTGGCGTCCTGTTCTGGGTATGTCTGCCCAGCGCCCGAAACGTTCTCCCCTGGATGGGCATGAATCCCCCCCCCACCCTAATAGAGGCTAAAGCGGGAGATAATGAATGAATGAATAATAGTAATAATAATAATAATAGGGTGGCACGCTGGCTTCGTGGTTGGCATGTTCTCCTCTCAGCACAAGGGATTCCCGTTTCAAATTCCAATCTGGGTGGAGTTTCCATGTTCTCCCCGTGTCCGCGTGGGTTTCCTCCAGGTTCTCCGGTTTCCTCCCACAGTCCAAAAACATGAATCAAGGTCAATTGAATTCGCCAAATTGCCCCATATAGAGTGTGCCTGTGTGAGTGAGTGTGTGTCCAATGATAGATTGGCGCACTGTCCTGGGTGTATCTGCCCAGCGCCCGAAACGTTCTCCCCTGGATGGGCATGGGGAACCCCACCGCGACCCTAATAGAGGATAAAGCGGAAGATAATGGATGGATGATTTAGATTAAGGGCAGCACGGTGGCTTAGTGGTTAGCATGTTCTCCTCTCAGCGTTAGGGAGCGTTAGTTTCCATGTTCTCTCCGTGTCAACATGGGTTTCCTCCGGGTTCCTCCCATAGTCCAAAAACATGGATCAAGTTCAATTGAATTCTCCAAATTGCCCCATATAGAGTGTGAGTGAGTGTGTGTCCTGTAATAAATCGTCGCCCTGTTCTGGGTGTATCTGCCCAGCGCCCGAAACGTTCTCCTCTGGATGGACCCTAGTAGTAATAAACTAACTAAGGCACAAAACTGGCATAAAAAACTTCACAATACAACCTTAAATATAGAATTCATTGATGCACGTTGTGCTCATTAAATAGAAACCAGAATCAGGAGCTGGTAAAATGTTAACATATACATTGTACAGACGTAATTAATGCGTTTAGGAGCACAGCATCGACTCCGAAAGCACGCGAGCACCGAATTTACTAAGATCTGAGACCCGAGCTGGCAGCAGGAGGCTGCGAGAGGAGACGCTACTCACCATCCAAAGCAGAAAAGGGCAAAGTACAAGCCGAGCAGCGTCGCCACCACATGCCGCACAAAAGGGTTGGTCTTGCTCGGGTGCAGGTACAGACGGAAACAGTAGGCGGAGAGCAGAGCGCAGAGCTGACACGCCACAAAGTTCACCTGAAATGGAGAGAAGGTCGGTTACTTCACAGGTCGGAAAAGTAAGGTGGGCGAGCATCGTGGTAACCGAAGCACCGATGTGTGATGTGGGACAAAGGGAACAAACCACACAGACACACACACATCCATCCATCCATTATCTTCCGCTTTATCTTCTATTAGGGTTGCGGGGGGGGGGGGGGCTCGGGGACACAGTTTTAGCCATCACCACCCCCTTTTACCACCATTTGCTCGGCTAGTCAAATAAAACCGAATACCTCGATGTTTCCCGCGATATCCGGCCA
The DNA here is from genome assembly GCA_019802505.1 of Corydoras sp. C115. Taxonomy (NCBI): domain Eukaryota; kingdom Metazoa; phylum Chordata; class Actinopteri; order Siluriformes; family Callichthyidae; genus Corydoras; species Corydoras sp. C115. The sequence continues at coordinate 200,594 of JAFMOC010000373.1, read as the reverse complement.
TTATCAACCGCTTTATCCTCTATTAGGGTCGTGGGGGGGGTTCCACATGCCCATCCAGGAGAGAACGTCTCGGGCGCTGGGCAGATACACCCAGGACAGGGTGCCAATCTATCACTGGACACACACTCACTCACACAGACACACTCTATATGGGGCAATTTGGAGAATTCAATTGACCTTAATCCAGGTTTTTGGACTGTGGGATGAAACCGGAGAACCCGGAGGAAACCCACGTGGACACGGGGAGGACATGGAAACTCCACCCAGATTGGGATTCGACCCGGGAATCCCTAGCGCTGAGAGGAGAACATGCCAACCACTAAGCCACCGTGTCGCCCACACATACATACACATTTCTAATTGTATTTAATTTTTTTATTTATTTATTTTTATTTCTGTACATTTTTGAGTCTCATTAATATCCATCCATTCATTATCTTCCGCTTTATCCTCTACTAGGGTTGCGGGGGGGGGGGTTCCCCATGCCCATCCAGGGGGGAATGTTTCGGGTGCTGGGCAGATACACCCAGGAGAGGGCGCCAATCTATCGCTGGGCACACACTCACACAGACACACTCTATATGGGGCAGTCCATGTTTTTGGACTGTGGGAGGAAACCGGAGAACCCGGAGGAAACCCACGCGGACACGGGGAGAACATGGAAACTCCACCCAGATTGGGATTCGAACCGGGAATCCCTAACGCTGAGAGGAGAACATGCTAAACACTAAGCCACCGTGCCACCTCTCATTAATATTCATTCATTCATTATCTTCCACTTTATCCTCTACTTGGGTTGCGGGGAGGGTTCCCCATGCCCATCCAGCGGAGAACGTTTCGAGCACTGGGCAGATACACCCAGCTGAGGGCGCCAATCTATCACTGGACACACACTCACACAAACAATCACACTCTATATGGGGCAATTTGAAGAATTCAATTGACTTGATCCATGTTTTTGGACTGTGGGAGGAAACCGGAGAACCCGGAGGAAACCCACGCGGACACAGTGAGAACATGGAAACTCCACCCAGATTGTGATTCAAACCAAAACCAAAACATGGATCAAGGTTAATTGAATTCTCCAAATTGCCCCATATAGAGTGTGTGAGTGAGAGTGTGTCCAGTGATAGATTGGCACCCTGTCCTGGGTGTATCTGCCCAGCGCCCAAAACGTTCTCCCCTAAATGGGCATGGGGAACCCCCCGCAGCCCTAATGGAGGATAAAGCGGAAGATAATGAATGGATGGATGTATGATTCACTGCCCTCTAGTGATGAATGTCGTCCGGTGCTTCAACCTCATCATGCTTAACTCTCACTCTGTATCGTTCACCTCTGCTATATAGTGGAACGTTCTAAATTAAGAAACAAAACTAAAATAAATAAATGATAATCAGGTTTGGTTAGTGTAGCTGGTTCCTCCGTAACTTCTTACTTATTAATTATATTACTTAATTATAATTATTATATAATATATAATAATAATATATATATAATATATATAATTAATATATCATATTATAATAATTAATTATTATATAACTTGATTATATAGAATTTGACTAACGTGCACCGATAAATTTAAACCCTTATTTCAGAACGCAGCGCATTCTAATAACCCAGCCCAATCAACCAATTAATATTAATTAAGACGCTCGGATCCGTGTGTTGCGCGTCCTCATCGATTGTCTGCTCCTGAAGCTGCACTTCACTTGCCATCCTCACAAAGCCGACAGTTGTTCTGCGACACCCAATACATCTGTCACACAACCGAGCTTGGCTCGCACACACCAGGCCAAAGAGGATCATGGGAGACTCTTGGCAGCAAGGAATACAGCTCTTATTTGATCGGTTGCCTAGTGAAAAAGAAAATACAAATGCTTCTCCTAATCGTAATGACAATAACACCCTAGTGTTTTTTTTTACTAGAAATAATGTTTGTCAACCTACAATTTAAAAACTAATCATTCAAATTGAACTATGAAGTATGATTCACAATCCAGAATTGTAACCAAGCAGCTTTACGTGATATTAAAATCATAATCAGGTAGCAGATACACTAAAATGACCATCACACAAGTGTTTTACGATGAAAAAACGATAAGAACATAAAAACATACGCAAAGCAACGTAATCCAGGACGGTTTTTAAAGTGAACACTGAACGCTGAGTAACAAATATTGTTGTATTTTTTTTTTCCCAAACAATCAAATACTCGATCAAATTACAGAATGCCATTATTTTAAACAACAGCCGCAACAGGCTTAGTGTTTATCATCCATCCATCCATTATCTCCCGCTTTATCCTCTATTAGGGTCGCGGGGGGTTCCCCATGCCCATCCAGGGGAGAACGTCTCGGGCACTGGGCAGATACATCCAGGACAGGGCGCCAATCTATCGCTGGGCACACACTCACTCACACACTCTATATGAGGCAATTTGGCAAATTCAATTGACCTTGATTCATGTTTTTGGACTGTGGGAGGAAACCGGAGAACCCGGAGGAAACCCACGCAGACACGGGGAGAACATGGAAACTCCACCCAGATGGGGATTCGAACCGGGAATCCCTAGCGCTGAGAGGCGAACGTGCTAACCACTAAGCCACCGTGCCGCCCTAGTGTTTATTAATAATAATAATTTCTATTCCCATTCATGGTACATTATATAAAACAATGTATTGTATATCAGGCATTGATACGAATGTGAAGCGGTCAAAGGTGTGCGTATTTTCAATAATGTCATGGCTGGACAGATGGCTCAGCCAATCAGATTTAAGGACTGGAACTACCCGTTTTCGGATGAAGCAATAAGGTATGAGAGGGTGTGCTTTATTGTGAATAAATCACAGAAATGAGATGTTAATAGGCACAATGTGTATACAGCGAAGTACAGTTACCCCTCTTTCCCATGATTAATTTACAATAATACACAACCTCGAGTGCCTTATTGCTTTTATAAAACAGTTACAAACACGCTATACTAAAAAAAAAAAATAAATACAAGGTTTAATTTATAAATGCATTCATTGAAATCATTAATGAACGGCGTAATCTAGTCTGGTTTTTACAATGACGCTGATTGCTGAGTAACAGGATACCAGTTTCTCTAATAATATTAATACTTACAGGTTTGCGGGCGGGATAGCTCAGTGGTTAGGGTATTGGGCTATCAATATGAAGGTTGGCGGTTCAAATCCCAGGTCCACTGAAGTTACCAGTGTGGGTCCTTGAGCAAGACCCTTAACCCTCATTGCTCCAGTGAAGCGGTCAGAGGTGTGCCTTATTGTCAATAATGTCACAGGTGGACAAACGGCTCAGCCAATCAGATTTAAGGACGTTTTCTAATTCTATTTATGGTACATGATGTAAAATAATGTATTGTATGTCATGCACTGATACGAATGTGAAGCGGTTACTAGATGTAATTTAGTCCCGTTTTTGAAGTGAACGCTGATTGCTGAGTAACAGGTTTCCAGTAGGGCTAACAATCGACTTACAGAAAATTACAAATCAAACATTACAGAACGCAGTCTATAATTAAAATAAAACTTATTTTTGAGGAAATCAATGTATTGTATTTTGCGCATTGATACAGTTGTGAAGCGGTCAGAAGTGTGCGTTATTGTCAATAAAGACACAGCTGGACATATGGCTCAGCCAATCAGATTTAAGTACCGGAACTACCCGCTTTATAAAATAATATGAGGGTTAGCCCTGAACACTGTACTGCTGAGTAATTACTGCGATGTTTACACAGAGCACCTTCAATACATTCTGTATAAGGGCGGAACTTGGACGCGACTGAGTAGTTTCCCAACTGAAATCCGAGCCTTAAAACTGCTGGTGCTGGTTTACTCTTAGCTCCTAGAATAAATAAAATTACTGCTGGTGGAAGAGCGTTCTCCCACAAGGCTCCTCAACTTTGGAATAGCCTTCCAGTTACTGTTCGTGATTCTGAATCACTATTAATCTTTAAAAATAAATTAAAAACACATTTATTTAATCTTGCGTTTAATTAATCCCCTGTAGATAAAGATGTAGATCTCAGACTTGGCTGTGTTGGGGGGTAATCTCTGATCAGTGTATGCTGGCGTTTCACCTCTTCACCCACCTCATCATTAATGGGGGGGTGTGGCGCTGAAATGATGCTGTTCCGGGGCGCCATCTCAACTATGTAGAGTCTGCAGTATCTGCCTCTTTTAGATATGCTGCTCTAGTCAGTGATGCCGGAGTCACATACTGCACTGTGTCAATTAATTACTTATTAATTAAATGCCGTGCTTTATTATTAGCTCTAACTGCCTTCCTTTGTCTGTTTCTTTTGAGGTGTGACCGGGTTCCTGGAGATCTTCATCCATGGCTCTGCTGACGAATACTGGATGGAACCTGAATATCAATTGGACTGACGGCCCTGCAGGACGCCCCCTAATGGACTCACATATAGTTTTCCAGTTGTTAGTTTTTCCATTTGTTTAATATCTGTACATGGCTGTCCTACATTGTTGTTGCTGCCCGGCCGCTCAAGGAGGATGAGTCCCCCACTGAGTCTTGGTTCTCCCAAGGTTTCTTCCTTAATTAACAACATAACAGGGAGTTTTTTCTTGCCACTGTCGCTTCGGCTTGCTCTTTGGGGGTTTAAAGGCTTTTCATTCTGTAAAGCTGCTTTGTGACAATGTACTGTTGTAAAAAGCGCTATAGAAATAAATTACTTGAACTTGAACTAACTTGAAAACAGGTCAACCATGATACAGCACCCCTGGATCGACTCCCCATCTCTACACATACCTTAATATGACCTCACACTGTCTTACCTACCCTCATCGTGCTCTTTAATTTATGCCTCGGGATGACTTTAGTTACTGGGCTCTGCCTGTCTGTGGCAATTCTTGACCTCTCGAGTTAGAATCAAGAAACCTGAGATCAGGACTTGCCTCACGGGCCCACAGTGAGGCAGGAGGCAGAGCAGCGTGAAACAGGGCAAGCAGGGTATAAAAAACAACAACAATGCACGTACAGGAAAAGGTGCCAACTGCTCAGAAATCAAATGAATCGGCTTTTCTGCCTGAATAACTCCAGGCACTGCTTGCAAAACCATGTAGAACAGGTGGTCTGACATACCGGCACGAGTGGGCAATCACTTATGAGGTAGCAGCGTGGAACCACGGAGCCTGAGCTGCTTTTCTCACTGAAGCAACCTTTTTTGGGATTTTGGAGTGAGGTTGAGAGTTCAGACTCAGCTGTATGGATGCCGAGCATTTCCATTTATTCCAAAACTCTTATTATGGGTTGATGTGTAGCCTCAAAGGCGTCACGGTGGCTTAGTGGTTAGCACGTTCTCCTCTCAGCACTAGGGATTCCCGGTTCAAATCCCCATCTGGGTGGAGTTTCCACGTTCTCCCCGTGTCTGCGTGGGTTTCCTCCAGGCTCTCCGGTTTCCTCCCACAGTCCAAAAACATGGATCAAGTCTATTGAGGTCTCCAAATTGCCCCATATAAAGTGTGTCTGTGTGAGTGAGTGTGTGCTCAGCGATAGATTGGTGCCCTGTCCTGGGTGTATCTGCCCAGCGCCCGAGACGTTCTCCCCTGGGGCGGCAGGGTGGCTTAGTGGTTTGCACGTTCGCCTCTCAAAGCTAGGGATTCCCGGTTCGAATCCCCATCTGGGTGGAGTTTCCATGTTCTCCCCGTGTCCGGATGGGTTTCCTCCGGGTTCTCCGGTTTCCTCCCACAGTCCAAAAACATGGATCAAGTCAATTGAGGTCTCCAAACTGCCCCATATAGAGTGTGTCTGTGTGAATAAGTGTGTGCCCAGCGATAGATTGGCGCCCTGTCCTGGGTGTATCTGCCCAGCGGTCGAGACGTTCTCCCCTGGATGGGCATGGGGAACCCCCCCCCGCGACCCTAATAGAGGATAAAGCGGAAGATAATGGATGGATGGATGGGGTGTAGCCTCAAAGCAGGACAGTCCACTATTAATACATCAAGATACAGACGCACACTCATGCTGGAACACGCATGGGTTCAACACGCACTCACGGTATTTAAGACTACTTTACAAAAGATAAATGACCATCCAGGGGAGAACGTTGCTATATCCCGAGTTTCTTTAGTTTTGAAGTGAATCAACGTAACGGTGCCCTCACTATGAGAACCAGAGCACGACTCGTGCCGGTTTTGGTTATTCTGAATAATGACAGTGATGGAGAACGTGCGTTACTTTAAATTTTCATTTAATTAGCTTAAGCAGTGTTTAAATGTGCTTTGTAAATACAGACAACTTGTACACAATGGTGCTAATTAATGATCAAGCTTCACGTTTTGATTTTCTGACTGAAGACACTGCATTCTATGGAGGTAACATATTACAGCTACACAAATTTATGTAATTTAGTATTTTTTTTACTAAAAAAAGAATCGACCTATTAATCGGTTATCAAAAGAATCGTTTTCGCAGTCCTAATGGGACACCCACATGGACATGGAGAGAACATGGAAACCTCCCAACTTGGGATCCGAACCTGGATTCCCAGCGCCGAGAGGCGATCGTGCTAAACACTAAGCCGCCGTGCCGCCCGTCAATAATAATAATTGTTGTGTGTATTTAGCTATGGGGTACAGTGATTGCTGCGAGACAGGATACCGGTTACTCTAATAATCAAATACTGCCATCTTGTGGCCAAATTACAGAATGCAGTTTATAATAAAAAAATTGGAAAATAATGTATTGTACATCACACATTGATACGAATGTGAAGCGGTCAGACGTGTGCGTTATAGTCAATAACGTCACGGCTTGACAAACGGCTCAGCCAATCAGATTTAAGGACGTTTTCTAATTCTAATTATTAGAAAACTAATTCTAAGCCATTGTGCCCCCCGTCAATAATAATAATAATTGTTGTGTGTATTTGTTTTTCATGTTTTGATATGTACGTACTTCTTCCTCTTTACATGGGTATGGAGTACGTTGAATCCTGAGATACAGGACACCGGCTACTGTACAAATATCACATACTGCCATCTTGTGGCCAAATTACAGAATGCAGTTTATAAAAAACAGAAAAATAATGTAACGTATATCACACATTGATACAAATGTAAAGCGGTCAGAAGTGCGCGTTTGTTTTGATATGTACGTACTTCTTCCTCTGTACATGGGTATGGAATACGTTGACTCCTGAGAGACAGGACACCAGTTACTGTACAAATATCACATACTGCCATCTTGTGGCCAAATTAGAGAATGCAGTTTATAAAAAAACATTAGGAAAATAATGTATTGTACATCACGCATTGATACGAATGTGAAGCGGTCAGAGGTGTGTGTTATTGTCAATAACGTCACAGCTGGACAAACGGCTCAGCCAATCAGATTTAAGGACGTTTTCTAATTCTATTTATTAGAAAACTAATTCTAAGCCATTGTGCCCCCCGTCAATAACAATAATAATTGTTGTGTGTATTTGTTTTTCACGTTTTGATATGTACGTACTTCTTCCTCTGTACATGGGTATGGAGTACGTTGAATCCTGAGAGACAGGACACCGGTTACTGTACAAATATCACATACTGCCATCTTGTGGCCAAATTACAGAATGCAGTTTATAAAAAACATTAGGAAAATAATGTAACGTATATCACACACTGATACGAATATGAAGCGGTCAGAAGTGTGCGTTATTGTCAATAACGTCACGGCTGGACAAACGGCTCAACCAATAAGATTTAAGGACGTTTTCTAATTCCATTCATGATTTAAAATAATGTATTGGATGTTATACGTGAACGTGCCAGCCACTAAGCCACCGTGCTACTCGTCAATATAATCATAATTCTTGTGTGTATTTGTTTTTCATGTTTTGATATGTAAGCACTTCTTCTCTGTACCTCCCTAATGCATCCTCATAACACAAAAGTAACCTCGGGGTTTTTTAATAACCGCCGGACCGACAACAAATACTGCTCCACGAAAGCTGGTGTGTGCTGAAACACTGATCTAAAATTACACATCACTCCACACCAGCTTCTAGAAAAATCTGTCTGGCATTCATCATGAACCTCCCCGAGTCCGGCGTTCTGAACTCTCTGATGTGATATTAGCTCATTACATACTGGAAATTGGATTTGCACTTCACTCGGACTGGAGGCGATGTGATCGGTCGCAGTATTTACAACAGCATTCACAGTAAACACTGCAGGTCAGAGCGAAGGTTAGAATCCCAACCTCAGAAACATGGGTCACTCAATTATTAGCATCATTTAAATCTGTCAGGGGGAGACCGGGAATCCCTAGAGCTGAGAGGAGAACATGCTAACCACTAAGCCACCATGCTGCCCCACTGATTATATTTACTTATATTTATTTGATTAATTGTATTATAAATACAGGGCGGCACGGTGGCTTAGTGGTTAGCATGTTCTCCGCTCAGCACTAGGGATTCCCGGTTCGAATCCCCATCTGGGTGGAGTTTCCATGTTCTCCCAGTGTCCGCGTGGGTTTCCTCCGGGTTCTCCGGTTTCCTCCCACAGTCCAAAAAACATGGATCAAGTCAATTGAGTTCTCCAAATTGCCCCATATAGAGTGTGTTTGTGTGAGTGAGATTTTGCCCAGTGATAGATTGGCACCCTGTCCTGGGTGTATCTGCCCAGCGCCCGAAACATTCTCCCCTGGATGGGCATGGGGAACCCCCCCCGCGACCCTAATAGAGGATAAAGCGGAAGATAATGGATGGATGAATTATAAATACTTAAAGGAAACAGGACATGCTTCATCTCAGCGACGTCTATATTTATAAAATCGCACATTTACATCCCATATGCGGAGACGTAAGCAGAATTGTCGATATGAGGCTTCGCTTGAAAGCTTTTTTGAGGTTCTCAACAACAGCAGCTTGACAAGGCTAGAACTAAACTCAGCACAATAACCGCCAAACTGTCAAACCCATGTCTCCAAAGCTCTGAGACATCAGCGAGAGGACCAGCGTCTGTACTAAAATCATCTCCCCATGTTCCGTCCCCAGCACCTCTTACTAATTGTAGCAGTGGACATCATCTACTTTCCATCTGGTTTCTCTCCCAGAGCCTGCAGATATGCTGCTGGACGACTGACCACCCTAAACTGTCCGTGTAAGTGACTTTAAATAAATGAGTGTGCGAGATAAGAAAGGTCGTTAACACTGTTTAAGGAAACTTTCCATGACCTGGCATAAACGAAGAGGAAAGTACATCCACAGAGGTTAATGAACCAGAAAACGGTCCTAAGGTTAGAGGTGCAGTTATATATTTAACCAACACAACAACGAAGAATCAGGTCAACAGACTGCCAACATGTCCTGGTCCTTAAATCTGATTGGCTGTAATAATTGCAATAATTGTGACATTATTAAACAATAATAAACATAGCTTTACATTTGTATCAATGCCTCATATACAACACATTATTTTCCAGATGTTTTTTTTATAAACTGCGTTCTTTAATATGGCCACTAGATGGCAGTGTTTGGTTGTTAGAGATATCGGAAACCTGTTACTCAGCGTTGACTTTTAAAACTGAACTAGATTACATTGCGGAAGACCAGTTTATTAATATATATTAATATATATAATTATATAATTAATAATAAAATTTTGCTTGCAATAAACGCATTTACGAATCAAATATTTTTTATTGTGTATTTTTTTATGTTATTTTATTATAGTGTGTAACTGTTCTAGATTAAAGCAACAACTAACAACATATTTTCCCATGATTTATGCACAATAAGACACAACATTAAGTGCATTATTATTCTTTTAAAACTGTAGTTCCGGTCCTTAAATCTGATTGGCTGAGCCCTTTGTCCAGCCGTGACATTACTGACAATAACAAACAACTCTGACCGCTTCACATTAATATCAATGCCTGATATGCAATACATTATTTTTTAAATGTTTTTTTTTATAAACTGTGCTCTGTAATTGGTCACAAGATGGCAGGATTTTCATTCATTCTTTATCTTCCACTTTATCCTCTATTAGGGTCGTGGGGGGGTTCCCCATGCCCATCCAGGGGAGAACGTTTCGGGCGCTGGGCAGATACACCCAGGACAGGGCGCCAATCTATTGCTGGGCACACACACACACAATCTACATGGGGCAATTTGGAGAACTTAATTGACTTGATCCAAGTTTTTAGACTGTGGGAGGAAACCGGAGAACCCGGAGGAAACCCACGCGGACACATGGAAAACATGGAAACTCCACCCAGATGGGGATTCGAACCGGGAATCCCTAGCGCTGAGAGGAGAACATGCAAACCACTAAGCCACCGTGCCGCCCTTGGCAGGATTTTATTGTTAGAGAAACCAGAATTCTGTTACTTAGGGTGAGAGTTCGTTTCAAAAACTGGACTAGATCACGATTTTGTTATAAACACATTTATGAATCAAACCTTGTCTTTTTTAATAGTGTGTATGTAAGTGTTTTTTAAAAGTAATATGTGTATTAAAAAGAGGTGTAACTGTACTCTGCTACGTGTCGTGACTAATAACACCTCTTTCCCGTGATTCATTCACAATAACGCACAACCTCTAAGGATTTATTGCCTTATTGAACAGCGATTCTGCAGAATTATATATATATATGTATAAATATATATGGCTTAGTTAGCATGTTCTCCTCTCAGCGCTAGGGATTCCCGATTTGAATTCCCATCTGGGTGGAGTTTCCATGTTCTCCCACAGTCAAAAAACATGGATCAAGTCAATTGAGTTCTCCAAATTGCCCCATAGAGAGTGTGTGTGTGTGTGTGTGAGCGTGTGTGTCCAGTGATAGATTGGCGCCCTGTCCTGGGTGTATCTGCCCAGTGCCCGAAACGTTCTCCCCTGGATGGGCATGGGGAACCCCCCCGCAACCCTAATAGAGGATAAAGCAAAAGATAATGTGTATATATTAGGGGTGAGCTGCAATATTCGCTGATTCGACGATTCGATTCGGAGAACCGTAGTCGACTATGAACCTCATAGTTGAATGTACCATTTTGACCACATGGGGGTGCCCAATGCTGCTGCTAAGCATTAGTTTTTACATGAAATGTCTTTGTTTTCGTTATATATATAGCATTTTGTCAAATAAAATCATCATTTCTGTTAATATATTTTTTTAAATGATGTGTGCGCTTTAACAATATAAAATATATAACAAAATATAAGAAAAATATTTTTTAAAAACCACGCTTATAGCGCCATCTTGTGGTGAAAATTAAACTGATTTTAACTATAGGGAAAATCTGACGAATCAACTATGAAAATCCTTAGTTGAAGACACCCCTAGTGTGTGTATATATATATATATATATATATATATATATATATATATATATATATATATATATATAAAATATAGAACTATATCTCTTTCTTATACTATTTTTCAAAAGCACTGCCACTGTGTAACCCCTTTTTTAAATAAAAAGAAAAGAAAAGAAATAAAACAGCTGGTACTCAGTCTGCACAATGCATGTTAAAATAATAAACCATGACCATGTGAAGTTTGCTGTAACTTAGCCCCGCGTACCCTTCTCCTCGATGTGTTTGTAATCTCATTTCTTTTATTTCTGTCTAAAGCTTTTCCCCTGCAGCATCTTATCGGGTTAAGTCGTTCTCCCGGGCCGCAGAACCTGGGCGTGCAGCTCGGCGCTCTGCAGTTACCATGAGGAGAAGCTCCACCGCCCTTAAACAACAATAAAGAGTTCTTGCGCCGGCCCTGCCTTTGACCCCGACGTTAAAAACTAGCCAAGTGATTATCAAGTGATTAAATACCTCTTAAGCACTAAGTGCCTCCTTATAATAATATGGATCATACTTAATTATTAATGTTCGGACACAAGCACTCTGCGCTACTCTGTGCACTCAGGGCAGAATCCCTGAGGGAAGGGAGGCGTCTGTATAAACAAGCGCACGTGCGGTACACGATGGGAAGCTGTAGGAGGTGCGAATGATCTATAAATGAAGCCTCTGCACCACGATCCACAGCGGACAGGGCGATCCGGCCGTTATACAAATAAATACCAAACCAAGAAGAATTATTAACTGCTTCACTTCACGAGAAATCAGTACGGCTAAAAAAAATAGGGGTAAATTTAGTGAGGGCCCTATTTTAGCTTATATCCATCCATTATCTTGCACTTTATCCTCTATTAGGGTCGGGGGGGGGGGGGGGGGTTCTCCATGCCTATCCAGGGGAGAACGTTTCGGGCACTGGGCAGATACACCCAGGACAGGACGCCAATCTATCGCTGGACACACACTCACTCACACAGACACACTATAAACGGGGCAATTTAGAGAACTCAATTGACATGTTTTTGGACTGTGGGAGGAAAGCGGAGAACCCGGAGGAAACCCACGCGGACACGGGGAGAACATGGAAACTCCACTCAGATTGGGATTCGAACTGGGAATATATATATATATATATATATATATATATATATATATATATATATATATATATATATATATATATATATATATATATATATATATATATATATCATATATATATTTCCATATATATTTCCAGGGAAGAACTCACTCACACACACACACACACTCTATATGGGGCAATTTGGAGAATTCAATTTACCTTGATCCATGTTTTTGGACTGTGGGCCCATGCCCATCCAGGGGAGAACATTTCAGGCGCTGGGCAGAAACGCCCAGGACAGGACGCCAATCCATCGCTGGGCACACACTCACTCACGCAGACACACTCTATATGGGGCAATTTGGAGAATTCAATTGACCTTGATCCATGTTTTTGGACTGTGGGAGGAAATCGGAGAACCCGGAGGAAACCCACGTGGACACGGGGAGAACATGGAAACTCCACCCAGATTGGGATTCGAACCGGGAATCCCTAGTGCTGAGAGGAGAACATGCTCTAAATTGCCCCATATAGAGTGTGTTTGTGTGACTAAGTCCGCGTGGGTTTCCTCCGGGTTCTCCGGTTTCCTCCCACAGTCCAAAAACATGTTCTCCTCTCAATCTGGGTGGAGTTTCCATGTTCTCCCCATATCCACATGGGTTTCCTCCGGGTTCTTACCTCCCACAGTCCAAAAACTTGGATTCAAGGTGAATTAAATGCTCTAAATTGCCCCATATAGAGTGTGTTTGTGGGAGTGAGTCCGCGTGGGTTTCCTCCGGGTTCTCCGGTTTCCTCCCACAGTCCAAAAACATGGATCAAGGTCAACTGAATTCTCCAAATTGCCCCATATAGAGTGTGTCTGTGTGAGCGAGTGTGTGTCCAGTGATACATTGGCGTCCTGTCCTGGACCCAAAACGTTCTCCCCTGGATGGGCATGGGGAACCCCCCCACGACCCTAATAGAGGATAAAGCGGAAGATAATGGATGGATGAATGAACAGCATGATGTGCTTAACTGTAAAAGGTGGATGGCAGGTTTCCAAGATAGGTGGAGGTTCACCTTTAACTAGGTGCTGGTGGATTCCTGGTAGGTCCAATTCGACATGGTGATAACACGAGTGTATCAGTAAATGAAAACAGCCAAATCTATTATTAAAAGCAGCCACGAAACTAAATCCAGAGCTTAACATTCAGACGTCTGATTTCACCAACGCATCCCGCTTCATTAGAAACGGATGGCGTCTCCGTCCTCGGTGGAACACGTCCTAAAGACGAGCTCTTCACTGTGAAGCCATCACCACTCCGTCTCAAAGAAACATTCCCATCACAGTCAGCAAATCGTACGGATGCTACTGCGTGTATGTGGCCTTGTAAACTACAGGACGTCCATTAGCAGAAATGTTTTACACTGATCCAGCAAGAGAAAAAAAAAAAAAACAAGCCCAGGTGCAATGAAACCGGAGACGAGACCCGAAAGGCTGAGACTGAGGGAGAGTGGGCGCAGAGATGACCGCTATCGGATTCTATTACAGTCTGTTAACTTTAACACAGAAAGCCATTTTATGGACATGTGGACACTTCACCTGGACAAGCTCGGACACGTCGTTATGAAACCACGCTCGTTTAATTTAATTACAATCCTGATTCATTTGTACAGCGAGCTGGAATTGTTTAGGATTCAGGGCGGCACGGTGGCTGAGTGGTTGGCATGTTCTCCTCTCAGTGTTAGGGATTCCCGGTCCGAATCCCAATCTGGGTGGAGGTTCCATGTTCTCCCCCTGTCCGCATGGGTTTCCTCCGGGTTCTCCGATTTCCTCCCACAGTCCAAAAGCATGCAATTGGCTGCTCTAAATTGCCCCATATAGTGTATCTGTGGTGTCAGTGTGTGCCCAGTGATAGAGTGTCATGAGTGGCACATTGGCCTAGTGGTTAGCATGTTCTCCTCTCAGCACTAGGGTTTCCCGATTCGAATCCCCATCTGGGTGGAGTTTCCATGTTCTCCCCGTATGTTTCCTCCGAGTTCTCCGGTTTCCTCCCACAGTCCAAAAACATGGAATTGGCTGCTCTAAATTGCCCCCATATAGTGTATCTGTGGTGTCCCAGTGATGGTGTTATGGGTGGTGCAGTGGCCTAATGGTTAGCATGTTCTCCTCTCAGCACTAGGGATTCCAGGGTCGAATCCCAATCTGGGTGGAGTTTCCATGTTCTCCCCGTGTTCGCATGGGTTTCCTCCGGGTTCTCGGGTTTCCTCCCACAGTCCAAAAGCATGCAATTGGCTGCTCTAAATTGCCCCCATATAACGTATCTGTGGTGTCCCAGTGATGGTGTTATGGGTGGTGCAGTGGCCTAATGGTCAGCATGTTCTCCTCTCAGCACTAGGGTTTCCCGGTCCAAATCCCGATCTGGATGGAGTTTCCATGTTCTCCCCGTGTCCGCGTGGGTTTCCTCCGGGTTCTCCAGTTTCCCCCCACAGTCCAAAATCTAAATTGCCCCATATAGAGTGTTTGTGTGAGTGAGTGTGTGTCCAGTGATAGATTGGCGTCCTGTCCTGGGTGTATCTGCCCAGTGCCCGAAACGTTCTCCCCTGGATGTGCAGAAAAAAAAATCATCTTAGAAAAATTATAGTAATATTTCTGATTAACATGTTCTCCTCTCAATCTGGGTGGAGTTTCCATGTTCTCCCCATATCCACATAAGTTTCCTCCGGGTTCTTACCTCCCACAGTCCAAAAACTTGGATTCAAGTCAATTGAGTTCTCCAAATTGCCCCATATAGAGTGTGTCTGTGTGAGTGAGTGTGTGTCCAGTGATAGATTGCCGCCCTGTCCTGGGTGTATCTGCCCAGCGCCCGAAACCTTCTGAATTCAAGGTAAATTAAACACTCTAATTTGCCCCATATAGGGTGTGTCTGTGTGAGTGAGTGTGCCCATTGATAGATCGCCGCCCTGTCCAGCGCCTGATCCCCCCCATGACCCTAATATAGGATAAAGTGGAAGATAATGAATGAAAGAATGAATAAAGGTCATAAAATGAGAAATGAATTATGTATCAGTGCTTCATACAATAGAAAAATCTGATATAGAAATAGATATGAAAGCGCGTCCATGTTGCGATTGATCGTTTGCCAAAGTAACAAGATATACGTCCTCGTCCTGCAGATAAAGAAGCTAAAGGCCCAGTAAAGTGGAAACCTTTATTTCCTCTTTTAATCAGTGTCAATCACGCCGTGCTGATGCCAGGAAGATTCAGCACTTCCCTCAGTGTGCTGGTCGCTCATTAGTTCCAGTTATCACCTTCTCATTGGCTACTGAAAGGTTTCTATTGTAACCGGCTCGCTCCACACACAATACTCCATCCATCACAAGGAAAGGGTCTCCAGAAAAAAAGGGTCTCCATAAACATACAGAACGCATGGGATCTACTTTTTATATATAGTGTATATATTCATTCATTCATTATCTCCCACTTTATCCTTTATTAGGGTCACGGGGGGTGGGTTCCCCATGCCCATCCAGGGGAGAACGTTTCGCTGGGCAGATACACCCAGGACAGGGCGCCAATACATCGCTGGACACACACTCACTCACACACACACACTCTATATGGGGCAATTTGGAGAATTCAATTGATTTGATCCATGTTTTTGGACTGTGGGAGGAAACCGGAGAACCCGGAGGAAACCCACGCGGACATGGGGAGAACATGGAAACTCCACCCAGATTGGGATTCGAACCAGGAATCCCTAGTGCTGAGAGGAGAACATGCTAACCACTAAGCCACCGTGCCGCCCTAGTGTATATATATATATATATATATATTCATTCATTCATTATCTCCCGCTTTATCCTCTATTGGGGTCGCCGTGGAGTTCCCCATGCCCATCCAGGGGAGAACGTTTCAGGCGCTGGGCAGATACACCCAGGACAGGACACCAATCCCTCGCTGGACACACACTCACTCACACAGACACACTTTGTATGGGGCAATATGGAGCATTCAATTGACTTGATCCATGTTTTTGGACTGTGGGAGGAAACCGGAGAACCCGGAGGAAACCCACGCGGACACGGGGAGAACATGGAAACTCCACCCAGATTGGGATTCGAACCGGGAATCCCTAGTGCTGAGAGGAGAACATACTAACATACTAATTTTTATATACTGTATATACATATATATATTATATTTATAGTTAAATATTCTATATTTGTAGTGATATTCATTCATTCATTCATTATCTCCCGCTTTATCCTCTATTAGGGTCACGGAGGGGGGGGTGGGGGGTTCCCCATGCCCATCCAGGGGAGAACGTTTCGGGCGCTGGGCAGATACACCCAGGAAAAGGCACCAATCCATCGCTGGACACACACTCATATATATGATACACACTGTATATATATATTCTCTAATTTATTTTTATATACTGTATATACATATATTTATATATTATATTTATAGTTAAATATTCTATATTTGTAGTGATATATTATATATATATTCATAGTGGTGTACTATATTATATTTCACAGAGCGATATGTGTTATTCTCATTTCTTCTCAAAATATTAATTTAAATAACAGGGTAATGGGGTCGGTGACCCATAATTTCGTTACTATCTCATGTAACGATGTGATATTAATGATAATAATATTTTCTTGAAACTTGAATCTAGTTTAGAATGATCTTTCAGTGAGGGGCTCACTTCCAAATCCCAAAGAAGTCACACACACTACACCCTCCTCAGAACACACCCTAAATAAATCGCTGTGTTTATTCAGGTTCGAATCCCGATCTCGGAGGAGTGTCCATGTTCTCCCCGTGTCCACATGGGTTTCCTCCGGGTTCTCCGGTTTCCTCCCACAGTCCAAAAGCATGCAATTGGCTGCTCTAAATTGCCCCTATATAGTGTATCTGTGTTGGCAGTGTGTGCCCACTGATAGTGTGTTATGGGTGGCATAGTGGCCTAATGGTTATCATGTCCACCTGAGGATCCAGGGTCGAAATCCAATCTGGGTGGAGTTTCCATGTTCTCCCCGTGTCCACGTGGGTTTCCTCCAGGTTTCCCAGTTTCCTCCCACAGTCTAAAAAACGTGGATTCAAAGCAAATTGGCTGCTCTAAATTGCCCCTATATAATGTATCTGTCTTGTCCTAGTGATGGACTGTTATGGGTGGCACAGTGGCCTAATGGTTAGCATGTTCTCCTCTCAGCGTTGAGGAACCAGGTTCGAATCCCAATCTGGGTGGAGTGTTCATGTTCTCCCCGTGTCCGTGTGGGTTTCCTCCGGGTTCTCCGGTTTCCTCCCACAGTCCAAAATCTAAATTGCCCCATATAGAGGGTATCTGTGTGAGTGAGTGTGTGCCCAGTGATAGATTGGCGTTCTGTGCTTGGTCTATCTGCCCAGCGCCTGAAACGTTCTCCCCTGCGCCCCAAGTCCCAAGGAAAGAATTAAGCTGAGGGTGACACAGTGGGTTAGTGGTTAGCATGTTCTCCTCTCAAATCCCAGTCTCAGTGGAATTTCCATCTTTTCCCCATGTCCATGTGGGTTTCCCCAGAAGGTCCAAAAACATGGCTTTAAGGCAAATTAAATGCTCTAAATTGCCCCATCAGATAAGATAAGAAAAGGTAAGATAAGATAAGATGCTTGCTTTCTTGGCCTTTACAGTCCATCCATCCATTATCTTCTGCTTTATCTTCTATTAGGGTCGCGGGGGGGGTTCCCCATGCCCATCCAGAGGAGAACGTTTCGGGCACTGGGCAGATACACCCAGGACAGGACGCCAATCTATCACTGGACACACTCACTCACACAGACACACCCTATATGGGGCAATTTGGAGAACTCAATTGACTTGATCCATGTTTTTGGACTGTGGGAGGAAACCGGAGAACCTGGAGGAAACCCATGCGGACACGGGGAGAACATGGAAACTCCACCCAGATTGGGATTCGAACCAGGAATCTCTAGTGCTGAGAGGAGAACATGCCAACCACTAAGCCACCGTGCCACTTTATGTCAGAATAATATTCGTTCATTCATTATTTGTGGCTCAATCCTCTGCTAGGGTCGCGTGGGGGGGGGTTCTCAATGCCCAATGCCCATTCAGGGGAGAACGTTTTGGGCGCTGGGCAGATACACTGAGGACAGGACGCCAATCTATCACTGGGCATACACTCACTCACTCACACACACACACTCTATATGGGGCAATTTATCCATCCATCCATTATCTTCTGCTTTATCCTCCACTAGGGTCACGGTGGGGTGGGGGGGTTCCCCATGCCCATCCAGGGGAGAACGTCTTGGGCGCTGGGCAGATACACCCAGGACAGGGCACCAATCTATCACTGGATACACACTCACTCACACACACACTCTATAGAGAGGAGAGGAGAACATGCTAACCACTAAGCCCCCTTTACAGTCCACAGATGTTAATTCTACGAAGCGTCTCTGAGTTCCACTACAGCAGGCTGTCCGTCGCATGGCGCTACTTTTATTTGATTAAGCGTAACTACAAGAAGCCGTGCTGTCTGCATGCTCCAGTGTTCCTGTAGAACCATTTCAACATCTAGAGGAATCAATGGCATGATGAACTGCGATGCTTCTAAAGGCATCCAGCATCCTGCTCCACAGAAGAGTCTCTAATTAATTAGTGTTCAGACTCTGACTCCCTTTGATTGAAAGCATTAAAAAATTATATTAAACATTTAAAATCCTAAAAAATCATCAAACAGAATGAGGGCACGGCCGCTTAGTGCTCTGGGAGTTTCCATGTTCTCCCCCTGTCCATGTGGGTTTCCTCCGGGATCTCCGGTTCCTCCCACAGACATGACAGACATGGATTCAGACATGGATTGAATGCTTTAAATTGCCCCATACAGTGTGTTTGTGTGTGTCTGTTCCATATATATATGTATATATATATAGGAACACTGTGACTTAGTGGTTAGCATGTTCTCCTCTCAGCACTAGGGATTCTCAGTTCGAATCCCCATCTGGGTGGAGTTTCCATGTTCTCCGCGTGTCCATGTGGGTTTCCTCCGGGTTCTCCGGTTTCCTCCCACAGACATGACAGACATGGATTCAAGGTAAGGCGAATGCTCTAAATTGCCCCATATAGTGTGTGTGTGTGTGTGTGTGTGTGTCTGTTCCAATTTATATAGGAACATATTGGCTCTCAGTGCTGGGGATCCAGGTTCGAATCCCAATCTGGGTGGAGTTTCCATGTTCTCACCCGGGTTTTCTCCGGGTTCTCCACAGTCCAAAACCATGGATCAAGCTCAATTGAATTCTCCAAATTGCCCCATTTAGAGTGTGCTTGTGTGTGTGTGTGTGTGTGTGTGTTGTGTGTGTGTGTGTGTGTGTGTGTGTGTGTGAGAGTGGGTATATCTGCCCAGCGTCGGAAACGTTCTCCCCTGCATGGGCATTGGGAACCCCCCCCACCCTACTGTGACCCTAGTAGAGGATAAAGCAGAAGATAATGGATGGATGGATAAATTGCCCCATATAGAGTGTGTGTTTGTGTAAATGGTGGTAAAAGGGGGTGGTGAAAAAACTGCCCCGAGCCAAACAATCGGTGGCCATGATTCAGCGCGGCGGACACAACGGCGGCGGCTCCCAAATTCACTCAGGAGTCGCTGTTCCTCCTTCTCCATCATCAGTGCACCGCTGCGGCTGCTGCGAGCAAGCCACCGACTCGCTGGCTCCTCCTGGCGGACGCTCGCGGGCCTGCAGCGTGCACGATGCTCAAACACAACGGCTGACATCCATCCATCCATTCATTATCTCCCGCTTTATCCTCTACTAGGGTCGCGGGGGGGGGGTTCTCCATGCCCATCCAGGGGAGAATGTTTCGGGCGCTGGGGAGATACACCCAGGACAGGACGCCAGTCTATCGCTGGACACACACTCACTCACACAAACACACTCTATATGGGGCAATTTGGAGAATTCAGCTGACCTTGATCCATGTTTTTGGGCTGTGGGAGGAAACCGGAGAACCCGGAGGAAACCCACGCGGACACGGGGAGGACATGGAAACTCAGATTGAGATTCGAACCGGGAATCCCTAGTGCTGAGAGGAGAACATGCTAACCACTAAGCCACTGTGCTGCCCCTGGTTAAATGCATATGTGCTTTTTTTCTGTTTGAATTGTTATCTAATATCTAATGTTTTTTAAATATATATATATATAGAGAGAGAGAGAGAGACAGAGCGAGAGAGAGAGGACTCAAAAAACCTGACAGACTGACTTCACCATCTAAATTCATTAAATAATTAGTTGCACATTCATTCATGTGTTATGTTGTGGGCTGTTGTGTGTATATATATATATATATATATATATATATATATATATATATATATATATATATATATATATATATATATATATATATATATATAAAATATATTATTCATTCATTCATTCATTATCTTTCGCTTTATCCTCTATTAGGGTCGCGGGGGGGTTCCCCATGCCCATCCAGGGGAGAACGTTTCGGGCGCTGGGCAGATACACCCAGGACAAGGTGCCAATCTATCACTGGGCACACACTCACTCACACAGAGAGCGAGCAGAGAGAGAGAGCACGAGCTGAGAGAGCAGACACGGGAAGAACATGGAAACTCCACCCAGATGGGGATTCGAACCGGCAATCTCTAGTGCTGAGATGCAAACATGCTAACCACTAAGCCACTGTGCCGCCCTTATATTATAATATATTAAGTATAATTAAAATCCCAATCTGTTCTCCTCATGACCACATGGGTTTCATCTCGGTTCTTTGGTTTCCTCCCACATTCAAAAAAAAAAAAAAAAAAAAAAAAAAAAAAACATGGATTCAAGGTAAATTGAATGCCCTAAATTGTCTCATATAGAGTGTGTTTGTGTGAGTGAGTGAGTGTGCCCAGCAATAGATTACTGCCCCGTCCTGAGTGTATCTACCCCCTGTACCGTTCTGTCCTCTGACCCTAGTAAAAAATCAATAACATAAAATAGTAAGATAATAAATAAATAGATGGACGTTCATTTGTGGTTCCCCAGTTTCCTCCCACAGTCCAAACACATGCATTCAAGGTGAATTGAATGCTTTAAATTGCCCCATACAGTGTTGAGTGAGTGTGTGCCCAGCGATAGACTGGCACCCGAAACTTTCTCCCTTGTTCTCTGGATGGACATGCCGAGACACACACACACACACACACACACACACACAAATACACACAAACACACACAAACACACACACACACAAAGAATACACACACACACACACACACACACACAAATACACATAACATACACATATACACACACAAACACACACACACATAACATACACATATACACACATACACATAACATACACATATACACACACACACATAACATACACATATACACACACACACAAACACACACACATAACATACACATACACACACACACACATAACATACACATATATACACACACCCACACAAACACAAACATACAAACACAAACTCAAACACAAACACACACATACACACACACACATAACATACACATAACATACACATACATACACATACATACACATACATACACATATATACACACCCACAAACATACAAATACAAACTCAAACACAAACACACAAACACACACACATAACATACACATATACACACACACACAAACACACAAAACACACACAAACATACACATACACACACACACACACACACACACACACACACACACACACACACACACACACACATAACATACACATATACACACACATAACATACACATATATACACACCCACACAAACACAAACATACAAACACAAACTCAAACACAAACACACACATACACACACACACATAACATACACATATACACACACATAACATACACATATATACACACCCACACAAACACAAACATACAAATACAAACTCAAACACAAAAACACACACACATAACATGCACATAAACACACACAAACACACCCACACCCACACAAACACAAACATACAAACACACACACACACACACACACACACACACACACACACACACACACACACACACACACACACACACACACACACACACACACACACACACACACACACACACACACACACACACACACACACACACACACACACACACACACACACACACACACACACACACACACACACTAGGTTCTGCTATAATGTTATAGCACTCCGGAGCAAAGTGTGGCAGCACCGCGCTTGGGCGCGAGGAGGTGACGTCACTCGGGTCAGGTGACGCGCGGCGGCGGCGGTCTCGGGTGAAGGCGGTAAACAGACCCGGCTCCATGCGGCGGCGGCTGCGGCGGCTCTGAAGCTTCTGCTGGTTTCTCTGCTGAAAGTCAAACATGGTGAAGTGCGCGGTGCGCGGCTGTCTGAACCAGAGCGACCTGAAGCCGGAGGAGCTGGTCGGCAGGCCTCGGAAGCGCTTCTTCGCGTTCCCCGGCGACCCGGGCCGGCTGAGCGTGTGGCTGGCGGCGCTGCGGGAGACCGAGCGCCTCTCCGCCGCCAAACCGCCGCAGATCTGCGAGGACCACTTCCTCCCCGAGCACATCACCCCCGCCGGGATCAGCGCCGACGCCATTCCCCTAACCCCGCCGCTGGCCGGGCCGCCGCTGCTGGACGGAGCTGCCGACTGGACCTCGCCGGTGGAGCCGCTCGAGGAGCTCAAGTGTCCGGCTGCGGGGGAAGTGCAGGTACGCGGTTCTACTGACTGATACTGACTGAGACTGACACACTGACTGACTGATACTTACTTACTCATACTGACTGAATGAGACTGACTGACTGATACTGAGTGACTGACTGAGACTGATTCTGACTGACTGATTGATACTGACTGACTGAAACTGACTCAATGACTGACTGAGACTGACTCACTGACTGACTGATACTTACTTACTCATACTGACTGAATGAGACTGACTGACTGATACTGAGTGACTGACTGAGACTGATTCTGACTGACTGATTGATACTGACTGATACTGACTGACTGAAACTGACTGATACTGACTCAATGACTGACTGAGACTGACTCACTGACTGACTGATACTTACTTACTTATACTGACTGAATGAGACTGACTGACTGACTGAGACAAGACTGACTGACTGACTGAGACTGATTCTGACTTGACTGACTGAGACTGATTCTGACTGACTGATGACACTGACTGAAACTGACTGATACTGACTCAATGACTGACTGAGACTGACTCACTGACTGATACTTACTTACTCATACTGACTGAATGAGCCTGACTGACTGATACTGACTGACTGAGACAGACAGACTGACTGATTGAAACTGACTGACTGAGACTGATACTGACTGACTGACTGATTGATACGGACTGACTGATACTGACTCAATGACTGACTGACTCGACTGATACTGACTCAATGACTGATACTGACTCAATGACTGAAACTGACTCAATGACTGACTGACAGACTGACTGATACTGACTCAATGACTGAAACTGACTCAATGACTGAAACTGACTGATACTGACTCAATGACTGACTGAGACTGATACTGACTGATACTGACTCAATGACTGACTGACAGACTGACTGATACTGACTCAATGACTGACTGACAGACTGACTGATACTGACTCAATGACTGAAACTGACTCAATGACTGAAACTGACTCAATGACTGAAACTGACTGATACTGACTCACTGACTGACTGATACTGACTCACTGATACTGACTGACTCACTGACACTGACTAATATTGAGAGACTAACGGACTGACTTTGACATATTTATTATATTTATATTATATATATATATATATATATATATTTTCAACCCCAAATTTCGTGGGCTATTTAATTACTAATAATATAAACATTTAAACATCCTACACATAATTATTGAAAATAAATACTCTACGCCACAAACCAATGCATCACATATGATATACACGTTTATAATCTATGCTTTTCTAAAGGGAAACACTGCAAATGATGACCATGATGAGGAGGAGGAGGAAGAAGAGGATGATGATGATGATGATGAGGAGGAGGATGATTATGATGATGATGATGAAGAAGAGGAGGAATCTGAAGACTCTGCTAATAATGATGGAGTATTGAATATGGATGGCAAAAGTAAAAAAGACTGGCTGCCTGATATGTGAGTAATCTGATGGCTGTACTTTAGAGAAGAACAAATTATTTTGCCTATAATTTGGTCCTAAAATTTGATTGGCTGAGCAATTTGTCCAATGGACAATAGCACACATCTCTGAGTTCTTACATTCGTACCATTCATTCATTATCTCCCGCTTTGTCCTCTATTAGGGTCGCGGTGGGGTTCCCCATGCCCATCCAGGGGAGAACGTCTCGGGCACTGGGCAGATAGACCCAGGACAGGGTGCCAATCCATCGCTGGGCACACACTCACTCACACATTGACTCACTCACACATTGATTGAGAATTCAATTGACTTGATCCATGTTTTTGGACTGTGGGAGGAAACCGGAGAACCCGGAAGAAACCCACGCAGACACAGGGAGAACTTGGAAACTCCACCCAGTTGGGGAATCGAACCGGGAATCCCTAGAGCTGACAGGCGAACGTGCTAA
The DNA here is from genome assembly GCA_019802505.1 of Corydoras sp. C115. NCBI lineage: Eukaryota > Metazoa > Chordata > Actinopteri > Siluriformes > Callichthyidae > Corydoras > Corydoras sp. C115. Next base: position 175,533 of record JAFMOC010000373.1, on the reverse strand, counting down.
CCACTAAGCCACCGTGCCGCCCATTCGTATCAATGTGAGATATACAATACATTATTTTTAATCATGTACAATTAATGGATCAGCAAATATAATTTAATATAAACATTTGTTACAACTGTTTAGTAAAACAATAAGGCAAGAGAGGTGCCTTAAAAAAACATAGGAAAGAGGTGTGGTTATGACGCAAGGCGGAGTGATATTTTATATTAATTATATATATTATATAACCGATTATATTATTATATAAAAAAACAAGGTTTGATTCATAAAGGCATTTATTAAAACCACGACATAACCTAGTCCTGTTTTTAAAGTGAACACTGATCGCTAAGTAACAGGATTTCGGGTTCTCTAACAAACACAGCCCATCTAGTGGCCAAATTACACAACACAGTGGTTATATTGATCTGTATATTAGGATTTAAAATAATGTTTTGCACGTCACTCATTGATACGAATGTGAAGCAGTCAGAGGTGTGTGTTATTGTTCTTAATGTCACAGCTGGACAAACGGCTCAGCCAATCAGTTTTAAGGACCAGAACTACTCGTTTTATAATGGTATACAAATGCATGTGCCAAATTAAAATCTTGGGTCAGCCTTTGGAGAAGCGTGTAGTTATTAATATGATTATTGATAACCAATCAAGGACCCACATTTAGAATGTACTGCAAGTAGCTCAGTGAAGTTTATAGAACGGTTCTTAAGGAGAACAAAGTGTTGATTCGTTTGATAATTTGATCATTTCTCATTTCAGGGAGGACGAACCTTCGGCAAAAAAACGTGAGTTTTGACGCAAAGCTTTTTTTTTATATGGGAATTTTCCCCAGCAGTCAGTATTGGTGGAAATATTTTTTTCAGAATGCAGAAACGTTAATTGTTATTTTAATTGTTAAATTGATTGTGTTAAGTTTATAAAACAGAAATGCGTAGCTCCGTAAATTACACAAATTTTATATATACCTTTCTGTATACAATACATGAGTTCTCAGATGTCTGTGATTGGACGATGTCCCTATAATGGATGTATTGAATGTTGGTGTTGGTTTTCCAGAGAAATACGTTCGCTCAGAGTTAGCTTTGAAACACATAACCAAACGATTCATGGACCTCCTCCATTCGGCTCCGGAAGGAATTCTCGACCTTAACGAAGCCACGAAAAAACTCGGTACCCACAAGAGACGCGTCTACGACATCACCAACGTCCTCACTGGGATTAAGCTCATCACGAAGAAGTCGAAAAACAAGATTCAATGGGTGTAAGTATCAGCAAGTTTCCTAAATATTCATAGCTTTTAGCATATAAAACATCATGACATTTGACATACTTACTCTTCGCGACCCTGCAGACATTTATACACTATTTACAACAATTATGAAGTGCTCGATGTAGCTTAAATTAACATTTACACTATTTGCAGGAAACATCACAAATGTTACAGATGTGTTTTATATTAATGAGTATGTCATTATTAGTGATGCACCGAAATAAAGTTTTTTTACCAGAAGTTTAATTAATAAATGCATTAATTCTCCTGCCAAACCTGAATATTAATATTTGTTCAGTAAAAACAATAAATAGGCTTAATAGGCTTAAAATATACAATAAATAGGCTTAATATTTCTAAACCATTTCTTAACTGCAATTCAAAAATGTATATTGGACTCTGACCGAAAAGAGTTTTTATATATATATATATATATATATATATATATATATATATATATATATATATATATATATATATATATATATATATATATATATATTTTTTTTTTTTTTTTTTTTTTTTTTTCATTTTAGTAGCTGAAAATTTGGTGCATTCTTAGTCCTCATGTATGTGGAACAGGAGAACATTATTTTATTGACTATAAAAAGACAATTATGCGACTTTTCTGTTCGTCAAACCATCCATTCGTTATCTTCCGCTTTATCCTCTACTAGGGTCATGGGAGGGGTTCCCCATGCCCATCCAGGAGAGAACAGTTTAGGTAGGCTGGCAGATACACCCAGGACAGGATACCAATCTATCACTGGGTACACATACAGAGACACTATATATGGGGCAATTTGGAAAATTTAATTGACCTTGATCCATGTTTTTGGACGTTTCGGGCGCTGGGCAGATGCACCCAGGACAGGACGCCAATCTATCACTGGGCACACACTCACTCACACAGACAAACACACTCTATATGGGGCAATTTGGAGAATTCAGCTGACTTTGATCCATGTTTTTGGGCTGTGGGAGGAAACCGGAGAACCCGAGGAAACCCACGCAGACACGGGGAGAACATGGAAACTCCACCCAGATTTCGATTTGAACCTGGAATCCCTAGTGCTGAGAGGAGAACATGCAAACCACTAAGACACCGGCAGTTTGTCAAACTAATGTTTCCTTTTTTGTTGTTGAAGGGGTCCCGCACCAATCCAACATTTTAAAAGTGCTTGGAAGAGCAAGCTGACCACTGACCTGCTGAACCTGAAGACCATGGAGGAGGCGCTGGACTATCTGATCAAAGACTGTGCTCAGCAACTGTTCACCGTGACCGAAAATAAAGGCAATGCCAAATATCCTTTACTGTGAATGATGGTCTCTAACAGTAATTAAGAACTCTTAATTAAGAACGAGGAGTTGATTACATTGGTGTCATGCACACTAAATACGAAATTAATTCTGCAGTCGGTTACATGGCCGAACGTATTCGCCCTCGTTTCATTTGCTCTTTATTTAGAGCATCTTATGCATTATCTTATAAATAACTAAGAAGATTTTTGTGGTTAATGGTTGAGTTTATACCCAAAATGCTTTGAGGTTTTTGCTGTCGTCATTGTTTTCTGAATATATAATTGTCCAATTTGTGTGAAAACCAAACAATTCAGGAATTTTCATTTAATTTGACATTAAACATTTAATTAGACTCCATACAATGATAATGACTCTTGATCAACAATGAAATGTAATAACAGTTTATAGATGCATTATGCATTATTACATAAAGTGATCAATTTTGCCTACAATGCTTTATATATATATATATATATATATATATATATATATATATATGTATGTGTGTGTATGTGTGTATGTATGTATGTATGTATGTATGTATATATATATATATCCATCCATTATCTTCCGCTTTATCCTCAATTAGGGTTGCGAAGGGGTTCCCCACGCCCATCCAGGGCGCTGGGCAGATACACCCAGGACAGGGCACCAATCCATCGCTGGGCACACACTCACTCACACACACACTCTATATGGGGCAATTTGGAGAATTCAATTGAGTTGATCCATGTTTTTGGACTGTGGGAGGAAACCAGAGAACCCGGAGGAAACCCACACGGACACGGGGAGAACATGGAAACTCCACCCAGATTGGGATTCGTACCAGGAATGCCTAGGGCTGAGAGGCAAAAAGCTACTGTGGCCACCCTATATATATATATATATAATATACAATTTAAAAAATTTATTTTTATTTATTTATTTATTTTTTGAGTGACACGTGCCTGGAGTGGTGGGCAGTATTGTATACCACGCCCAGGGAGCAATTGAGATTAGATTCCTTGCTCAAGGGCACTACAGCCATAGTATTTAGTGGAAATCGAACCGGTGACCTTCAGGTCGCAAGGCTGGTTCCTTGTATAGGGAATACGCACACGCACACAGACGTGCTATATAGATAGATGGGTATAGCTGTATGAATATCATTTATTTAGTAGATCCTCTTTGTTTTCTTAACTGTAACTTCACTTTAGCTTATGTGACGTATGAAGACATCTGTCTCATAACGGCCCTCCAGGATCAGACTGTAATAGCAGTCAAAGCACCTGAAGAGACGAAGCTGGAGATTCCTACACCCACAGAGGTATGTTCTATATCACACACCATCCAATCAGACATTCATATATTCATTCATTCATTCATTATCTCCCGCTTTATCCTCTAATAGGGTCGCGGTGGGGTTCTCCATGCCCATCCAGGGGAGAACATCTCGGGCGCTGGGCAGATAGACCCAGGACAGGGCGCCAATCCATCGCTGGGCACACACTCACTCACACACACACACACACACACTCTATATGGGGCAATTTTGGAGAATTCAATTGACTTGATCCATGTTTTTGGACTGTGGGAGGAAACCGGAGAACCCGGAGGAAACCCACGCGGACACGGGGAGAACATGGAAACTCCACCCAGATGGGGATTCGAACTGGGAATCCCTAGCGCTGAGAGGCGAACGTTCTAACCACTAAGCCACTGTGCCGCCCACGTTCACATATATATATATATATATATATATATATATATATATATATTTATATATATATATATATATATATATATGTATGTGATATATATATATATATATCACATATATTGCGGAGGGGCCCCCCTTATGCTAATCCAGGGGAGAACGTTTCAGGCTCTGGCCAGATACACCCAGGACAGGACGCCAATCTATCACTGAGCACACACTCACTCACACATGTACACAGTATGGGGGCGATTTAGAACATTTAATTCAGCTTGAATCCATGTTTTTGGACTGTGGGAGGACACCCACGCGGCCACAAGGAGAACATGGAAACTCAAACCGGAATCCCAGCGCTTAGAGGAGAACGTGCTAACTACTAAGCCACTGTCACCATCTCCATCCATCCATCATCTTCTGCTTTATCCTCTATTAGGGTCGCGGGGGGTTCCCCATGCCCATCCAGGGGAGAACATCTCTTGCGCTGGGCAGATACACCCAGGACAGGGCGCCAATCTATCACTGGGCACACACTCACTCACACAATCACACACACACTCTATATGGGGCAATTTAGAGAATTCAGTTGACCTTGATCCATGTTTTTGGACTGTGGGAGGAAACCGGAGAACCCGGAGGAAACCCACGCGGACACGGGGAGAACATGGAAACTCCACCCAGATTGGGATTCGAACCGGGAATCCCTAGTGCTGAGAGGAGAACATGTTAAACACTTAACCACCGTGCCACCCCATCCTCATCTCATTATCTTCAGTTTAATCCTATGCTAGAGTTCCCCATGCCCATCCAGGGGAGAACGTTTCGGGTGCTGGGCAGATACACCCAGGACAGGACGCCAATCTATCGCTGGGCACACACTCACTCACACAGACACACTCTATATGGGGCAATTTCAAGTGTTCGATTCCATGTTTTCAGACTGTGGGAGGAAACCCATGATGAGAACATGGAAACTCCACCCAGATTGGGATTCAAACCTGGATCCCCAGCGCTGAGAGGAGAACATGCCACCCAGACAACATCCAATCAGTCATTATTATTAGTCATGACTGTTAATCTGTCCTCATCTGTCTTTGTCCCAGGAGTCCATTCAAATTCACCTAAAGGCCTCCAGAGGGCCCATCCATGTGCTGACATGTGAGACCGACGAGGCGGTCAGCGTCACGGAGTCGGACAAACCGAAATCCGGCTGTTTCCATTCGCTGGACGAGAGCAGAATAGAAACTCGTCCCGCAGGTAACACGGACAACATCCATCCTAAAATCTGGTGGCGTGGAAATCCCTTAACGTTCCTGTTCTGTATTGTCCTGCAGGGGTTCCGGTCCCATCCTCCACTGTTCGGAGTGCGTGATGTGAAACCCTGAGAATTCCGGGATCCGTAATGAAGACTGTTTAGATTCCGGGGGGTTCTGCTCGAGGCCCCGCCGCTGTACAGAGTGTAAACTAGAGTGCTGTAGCGCCTTAAAGTTGTAAAGTGTATTTTTATATTCAGAGTTATCACTGAAACTATTTTGTTAGTTCATCTAACAGCAGTCTCCCGTCGTTTTGCATCCTCATGAAGGTTTGCCGTTTGCTTTTACGAGGAATAGAGTGTGTAATGTTTCAAACGTGTAAATAAGAGCAGATGGTGTTATGTAGTGTTAACGGCATACCAAAAAAGCCTTATTTTTTATATGATGGCATATTAAAGTAGCATTCAAGGGACTGTCGCATTTATAGAACAAAATTCATCCTTAATCTTTAGCTTTTTCAAGTTGAGCTTGCTGGGTGGAGTTTCCATGTTCTCCCCGTGTCTGTGTGGGCTTCCTCCGGGTTCTCTGGTTTCCTCCCACAGTCCAAAAACATGGATCAAGTCAATTGAATTCTCCAAATTGCCCCATATAGAGTGTGTCTGTGTGAGTGAGTGTGTGCCCAGTGATAGATTGGTGTCCTGTCCTGGGTGTATTTGCCCAGCGCCCGAGACGTTCTCCCCTGGATGGGCGTGGGGAACCCCACCGCGACCCTAATAGAGGATAAAGTGGGAGAAAATGAATGAATGAATGAAAGTTGAGCTTGGTGTAGTACTGATCCGTTCAGATTTTTTGTTGTATTGTGGTTTTAAAATGCATCCATACATTATCTTCCGCTTTATCCTCTATTAGGGTCACTGTGGGGTTCCCCATGCCCATCCAGCGGAGAACGTTTCGGGCGCTGGCCAGATACACCCAGGACAGGACGCCAATCTATCACTGGGCCCACACTCACTCACCCACACACTCTATAATGGGGCACTTTGGAGAACTCAATAGACTTGATCCATGTTTTTAGACTGTGGGAGGAAACCGGAGAACCCGGAGGAAACCTCATCATTTTAAATGATGATATCTTTAAGAACATGCTACTTAAGAACTCGGCAGCTAGAGTTCTTGTACGTACCAGGGCATGAGATCACAGACAGACAGACAGACAGACAGACGGATGGAGGGACGGAGTGAGCTTTATTGTCATTGCACATGATGCAACGAAATATGAAATTCCGAGTGGTACCTCTTAACGACAGAGAACATCCATCCATTATCTTCCGCTTTATCCTCTACTAGGGTAGGGTCGCGGGGGGGTTCCCCATGCCCATCCAGGGGAGAACGTTTCGAGCGCTGGGCAGATACACCCAGGACAGGACGCCAATCTATCACTGGACACACACACACTCACACAGACACACTCTATATGGGGCAATTTGGAGAACTCAATTAACCTTGATTCATGTGGACACACGTGGAGGACATGGAAACTCCACCCAGATTGGGATTCGAACCGGGAATCCATAGCACTGAGAGGAGAACATGCTAAGAACACTAAGCCAGCGTGCCAACATTGCACAATTAATTTCGTCACTATTTATTAAAGCGATGAGGTACGAGAGGGTGTGCTGACGGGAAAGAGTCGGCGTTGCGCATGAAGAGTACAGTCGCACCTCGTTCCTGTGATTTATTCACAATAATACACAACCTCCAGAGCCTTATATATATATAAAACATCCATCCATCCATTTCTCTTATGTTCTCAAATATTATTACTGAACACAATTCCCCCACTTTAAACCTATTAAAATGATAATAATAAACAGTTAACATTTTGACCCCGAATACAATGACATTTATAAAATTCTAAATCATATTTGTATTTACAATTGCGTTTAATGTATTTATGCTCTAAATCTAGAACATTTTCCTATGTACTTGTAATAGGATGAGGTACAAGCGGTCGCTCTGTAATGTAGACTGATCTGGCTGGATCCACACAGGTACCGTTTTATTTAAAGATGCCTCATGTTCCTCTGTTCTCTGGAACACAGCTTGGAATTGATATTCTCAAGGGGCCACATGAGAAACGGGGACCGTTCTAGAGGGCCAAACTGAGAGGATCATTCATCCATCCATCCATTATCTTCCGCTTTATCCTCTATTAGGGTCGTGGGGGAGGGTGGTTCCCCATGCCCATCCAGGGGAGAACGTTTCGGGCGCTGGGCAGATACACCCAGGACAGGACGCCAATCTATCACTGGGCACACACTCACTCACACAGACACACTCTATATGGGGCAAATTGGAGAATTCAATTGACCTTGATCCATGTTTTTGGACTGTGGGAGGAAACCGGAGAACCCGGAGGAAACCCACACGGACATGGGGAGAACATGGAAACTCCACCCAGATTGGGATTCGAACCGGGAATCCCTAGTGCTGAGGGGAGAACATGCTAACCACTAAGCCACCGTGCCGCCCAAGGATCATTCATCCATCCATTATCTTCCGCTTTATCCTATATTAGGGTCGCCCCATGTTCCCCATGCCCAGCCAGGGGAGAACGTTTCAGGCCCCGGGTAAAGACACCCATCTATCGCTGGGTACACTCACTCACAGACACACACTATATGGGGCAATTTAGAGCATTCAATTTACCTTGAATCCATGCTTATGGACTGTGGAAGGAAACTGGACAACCCCAAAATCCACGCGGATGCAGGAAGAACATGGAAACTCCACCCAGATCTGGATTCCAACCTGGGTTCCCAGTTCTTCATTCTGAATTAGGGTCACGGAAGGTTCCTCGTGTCCATCCAGGGAAGAAGGTTTCAGGTGCTGAGCAGATACACCAATCTATCGCTGGGTACACTCACAGACACACACACACTATATGGGGCAATTTAGAGCCTTCAATTTGCCTTGAATCCATGGTTCCAGGAAACAAAACCATGAAAACCCACACAGACGTGGGGAGAACATGGAAACACCACCCAGATTGGGATTCCAACCTGTTCTTTATCCTCTATTAGGGTTGTGGGGGGGGGGGGTCCCCATGCCCATCCAAGGGAGAACATTTCGGGCGCTGGGCAGATACACCCAGAACAGGACGCCAATCTATCACTGGACACAAACTCTATATGGGGCAATTTGGAGAACACAATTGACTTGATCCATGCTTTTGGACTGTGGAAGGAAACCGGAGAACCCGGAGGAAACCCACGCAGACATGGGGAGAACATCCATCCATCCATTTTCTTCCGCTTTATCCTCTATTAGGGTTGTTGGGGGGGGGGGGGGGTTCCCCATGCCCATCCAGGGGAGAACGTTTCGGGCGCTGGGCAGATAGGCCCAGGACAGGGTGCCTATTTATCACTGGACACACACTCTATATGGGGCAATTTGGAGAACTCAATTGACTTGATCCATGTTTTTGGACTGTGGGAGGAAACCGGAGAACCTGGAGGAAACCCACGCGGACACGGGGAGAACATGGAAACTCCAAATCAGGATTAAGATCGAACCCCGAAACCCTTGCATACACAGGGAGAACATGTAGTCTAGAAAATATTTGAGTTATGTGGGGGGGGGGGGGGTATAAGATTGTAATAAACAATAGATTTTCGATGACGTTGCAGTTTTGATAATCTGCGTCTTAACCACATTGAAACGTCCTCGTTCTTAAAATCAGGCTCTTGTTCTTCCTCCCCCGACAGCCGAGCTCAGTCAGTGATGAAGTGCACAAAGGTGACGGGGAACACGCCTCGTCTGGTAGGATCGCTTTCAATGTGACCCACCTGAAAGACAGAACATGGAATCAGAACGACGCTTTAGATATATATTATTTTAATATAGCATCCTTGAAACAATGAGGGTTAAAGGTCTTGCTCCAGGACCCACATTGCCATCATAACATTTACATTTGGTCATTTATTGGACGCTTTTATCCAAAGAGACTTACAAGGGGAACACAGGGTTAATCACAGCGCCCCCTGGAGCAATGAGGGTTAAGGGTCTCGCTCAAGGACCCACACTGGTAACCCCCCTCCACCCCTCTGGTTGGAAACAACCAGAGAACATGGAAAGTCCACCCTAATCAGGATTCAAACATGGATCCCCAGCCATACAGAGATACACACAAACACACAATATATGGGGCAATTTATTCATTCATTCATTATCTCCCGCTTTATCCTCTATTAGGGTCGCGGTGGGGTTCCCCATGCCCATCCAGGGGAGAACGTCTCAGGTGGGCAGATAGACCCAGGACAGGGCACCAATCTACAGCTGGGCACACACTCACTCACACAGACACACTCTATATGGGGCAATTTTTGAGAATTCAATTGACTTGAACCTTGTTTTTGGACTGTGGGAGGAAACCGGAGAACCCGGAGGAAACCCACGCGGACACGGGGAGAACATGGAAACTCCACCCAGATGGGGATTCGAACCGGGAATCCCTAGCGCTGAGAGGCAAACGTGCTAACCACTAAGCCACCGTGCCGCCTGGGGCAATTTAGAGCCTTCAATTTACCTTAAATCCATGTGTGGCAGGATGACCATTACATTTACAATTGGTCATTTATCCAAAGCGACTTACAAGGTGAGCACAGGGTTCATCACAACATCCCTGGAGCAATGAGGGTTAAGGGTCTTGCTCAAGGACCCACATTGAGAACTTCAGTGGACCTGGGATTTGAACCCCCAACCTTCAGATTGATAACCCAACACCCCAACCACTGAGCTACCGCTCCCATAACCACTATGCCATTGGCCCCACCCCACATATGAACATCTCATCTCATTATATTTGAGGGGGGTTCCTCATGCTCATCCAGGGGAGAACGTTTCAAGTGCTGGGCAGATACACCCAGGACAGTTGCATTTAATTGTACTATGTTTGTAGGGTGGGCGGCACGGTGGTTTAGTGGTTAGCACGTTCGCCTCTCAGCGCTAGGGATTCCCGGTTCGAATCCCCATCTGGGTGGAGTTTCCATGTTCTCCCCGTGTCCGCGCGGGTTTCCTCCGGGTTCTCCGGTTTCCTCCCACAGTCCAAAAACATGGATCAAGTTAATTGAGTTCTTTAAATTGCCCCATATAGAGTGTGTCTGTGTGAGTGAGTGTGTGTCCAGCGATGGATTGGCGTCCTGTCCTGGGTCTATCTGCCCAGCGCCTGAGACGTTCTCCCCTGGATGGGCATGGGAACCCCACCGCGACCCTAATAGAGGATAAAGCGGGAGATAATGAATGAATGAATGTTTGTAGGGTTTCACGGTGGCTTAGTGGTTGGCATGTTCTCCTCTCAGCGCTGGGGATCCAGGTTCGAATCCCAGTCTGGGTGGAGTTTCCATGTCCTCCCCGTGTCCATGTGGGTTTCCTCTGGGTTCTCCAGTTTCCTCCCACAGTCCAAAAACATGGATTCAAGGTAATTTGACTGCCCTTAATTGCCCCATATAGTGTGTATGTCTGTATGAATTATTGTGCCCAGCAATAGATTGGCGCCCTGTACTGGGTGTATCTGCCCAGCGCCTTAGTAGAGGATAAGAGGAAAGATATAGAGATGAGATGATCTGTGGGATGGCACGGTGGCTTAGTGTTAAGCATGTTCTCCTCTCAGTGCTAGGGATTCCCGGTTCGAATCCCAATCTGGATGGAGTTTCCATGTTCTCCCCATGTCTGTGTGGGTTTCCTCCAGGTTCTCCGGTTTCCTCCCACAGTCCAAAAACATGGATTCAAGGTAATTTGGCTGTCCTTAATTTCCCCATATAGTGTGCATGTCTGTGTGTCCCCAGCGATAGATTGGCGTCCTGTCCTGGGTGTATCTGCCCAGCGCCCAAAACCTTCTCCCCTGGATGGGCATGGAGAACCCCCTGCGAAGATAATGAATGAAGAAATGAATGTTCATATGCGGGGTGGCATGGTGGCTTAGTGGTTAGCATGTTCTCCTCTCAGCGCTAGGGATTCCCGGTTCGAATCCCAATCTGGGTGGAGTTTCCATGTTCTCCCCATGTCTGCGTGGGTTTCCTCCGGGTTCTCCGGTTTCCTCCCACAGTCCAAAAAACATGGATTTGCCCAGTCCTGGGTGTATTTGCCCAAAACGACACAAAACCCCCCACCCACTGCAACCCTAGTATAAGATTAAGCAGTCCAGATAATCAGATGAGAAAAATAATAACAGAATTAATTTAAGAACAATAAATCTATAAATAGGGCTGCACGGTGGCTTAGTGGTTAGAACGTTCGCCTCTCAGCGCTAGGGATTCCCGGTTCGAATCCCCATCTGGGTGGAGTTTCCATGTTCTCCCCGTGTCTGCGTGGGTTTCCTCCGGGTTCTCCGGTTTCCTCCCACAGTCCAAAAACATGGATCAAGTCAATTGAATTCTCAAAAAAAAAAATTGCCCCATATAGAGTGTGTCTGTGTGAGTGTGTGTGTGCCCAGCGATGGATTGGCGTCCTGTCCTGGGTGTATCTGCCCAGCGCCCGAGACGTTCTCCCCTGGATGGGCATGGGGAACCCCCACCGCGACCCCAATAGAGGATAAAGCGGGAGATAATGAATGAATGAAAAATCTATAAATAGGGCGGCACGGTGGCTTAGTGGTTAGCACGTTCGCCTCTCAGCGCTAGGGATTCCCGCTTCGAATCCCCATCTGGGTGGAGTTTCCATGTTCTCCCCGTGTCTGCGTGGGTTTCCTCCGGGTTCTCCGGTTTCCTCCCACAGTCCACAATCATGGATCAAGTCAATTGAATTCTCAAAAAAAAAATTGCCCCATATAGAGTGTGTTTGTGTGAGTGAGTGTGTGTGTGCCCAGCGATAGATTGGCGCCCTGTCCTGGGTCTATCTGCCCAGCGCCCGAGACGTTCTCCCCTGGATGGGCATGGGGAACCCCCCCGCGACCCTAATAGAGGATAAAGCGGGAGATAATGAATGAATGAAAAATCTATAAATAAAAAACCCAACTTCTCGGATCGTTGTGTGCAGGATCACAGGTCCACACGGGATCATCCCTACTTACCCACCAATCCTTGTCTTCCTCTCCATCCACGATAATCACCTCTCCCTCAGCAAAGGTTAGCTCATCTGGATTATCAGCCTTACACTTATAAATGGCTTTCACCCGCTTTGGTTTCTGTTTCTAACACACACACACACACACACACACACACACACACACACATTACACACAGTATGAGCTTTAGATCACCATCATTCATCTGCTTTTTAAATGCTATGGAGTACACTTACTGTCTGTGGGATCCGCGGTTTGGGTGCTGGGGGTCGATCAGGAGGGGACGTTGGTGTGGAACTAGGTGCTGGGTTTGAGCCCTCTTTGTCTGTTCAACAAAGTTATGCCATTTTATTACGGACAGCTCCATTTTGTTACATTTATTGCACGTTGTTTGACTCACCGATGTATTCACATGTTTACATACATAGTTATATAATTACATACTGGGCGGCACGGTGGCTTAGTGGTTGCATGTTCTCCTCTCAGCGCTAGGGATTCCCGGTTCGAATCCCAATCTTGGTGGAGTTTGTATGTTCTCCCCATGTCCGCGTGGGTTTCCTCCGGGTTCTCCGGTTTCCTCCCACGGTCCAAAAACATGGATCAAGTCAATTGAGTTCTCCAAATTGCGCCATATAGAGTGTGTCTGTGTGAGTGAGTGTGTGCCCAGCGATAGATTGACATCCTGTCCTGGGTGTATCTGCCCAGCGACCGAAACGTTCTCCCCTGGAAGGGCATGGGGAACCCCCCCTAGTAGAGGATAAAGCGGAAGATAATAGATGGATGGATAGACACGTAAATTATTTAAGTGGTGGCACGGTGGCTTAGTGGTTAGCATGTTCTCCTCTCAGCACTGGGGATTCCAGGTTCAAATCCCAATCTGGCTGGAGTTTCCATGTTCTCCCGTGTCCACATGGGTTTCCTCAGGGCTCTCCGGTTTCCTCCCACAGTCCAAAAACATGGATCAAGGTCAATTGAATTCTCCAAATTGCCCCATATAGAGTGTGTGTCTGTGTGAGTGAGTGCCCAGCGATAGATTGGCGTCCTGTCCTGGGTGTATCTGCCCAGCGCCTGAAACGTTCTTCCCTGGATGGGCATGGGGAACCCCCCCACCCCCCCACGACCCTAGTCGAGGATTAGGCAGAAGATAATGAATGAATGTTCTTCATTAATCCTTCTACCATTCATTCATTAATTATCTCCCACTTTATCCTCTAGTAGGGTTGCGGTGGGGTTCCCCATGCCCATCCAGGGGAGAACGTTTCGGGCGCTGGGCAGATACACCCAGGACAGGGCGCCAATCCATCGCTGGGTACACACTCACTCACACACACACACTCTATATGGGGCAATTTGGAGAATTCAATTGACTTGATCCATGTTTTTGGACTGTGGGAGGAAACCGGAGAACCTGGAGGAAACCCACGCAGACACGAGGAGAACATGGAAACTCCCCCCAGATGGGGATTGGAACCGGGAATCCCTAGAGCTGAGAGGAGAACATACTAAGCACTAAGCCACCGTGCCACCTCCTTCTACCATAATACCTTTAATACATACCTGTACCTTCACTGGGTCTACTCTGGTTAGGTGGCGGCTTTGGAACGTTTTTTTCTGTCCTGGAATAAAAAAATGACTTAATTCACTGGGAAATACATAATATTTATATTAATCTGTATATTCTATGACATCATAATATGTGTGGGATAGTTTAGATTTTTACCCCGAAGCAGGTTTGAGAGTGGGAGCTCTGGGTGGTAAGGGTACAGGTGGTGGTGCCGGTTTAAACGGTGGTGCAGGAGGGACTGGGATAACAGATGTGGGAGGGGGAAAGGGGGGAGCGAGGGGCACGGTTGACTTCGTGATGGATGGGACCGGCGGGGGTGCAGGTGATGATGTCGCAAGTGTGGCAGACTTGGTTTGGCTCTTTGGTTCGACAGGCTTTTTAGATACAGGAGGAGGTGGAGGAGCAGGAGGGAGAACTGAAAAGAGCAAAAAGGGGGTGGTGGTGCATATGATTAATACATCACAGCAATCTTGTGGAATCCATGCAGTCAGGACGCACATTCAGCAGAAATCCCAGCCGATAAACTTGGTCTAAAAGGTTTTGGGCTTGTTATGATTTTATTTCTCAGCAAGACTTTAGTTTTAAAGATTAGGGGGATAAGGCTTACCGTAAGTGTCAGGACTGGGGGGGGTAGCGGGGTCTGAAGAAGATCTTTGTCTTCCAACTCTCTCCAGAGGTTTGTATCCACCTCCTCCTAAAACACGAAACATATCAACTTCATTCATTCATTCATTCATTATCTCCCGCTTTATCCTCTATTAGGGTCGCGGTGGGGTTCTCCATACCCATCCAGGGGAGAACGTCTCGGGCGCTGGGCAGATAGACCCAGGACAGGGCGCCAATCCATCGCTGGGCACACACTCACTCACACAGACACACTCTATATGGGGCAATTTGAGAATTCAATTGACTTGATCCATGTTTTTGGACTGTGGGAGGAAACCGGAGAACCCGGAGGAAACCCACGCAGACAAGGGGAGAACATGGAAACTCCACCCAGATGGGGATTCGAACCGGGAATCCCTAGTGCTGAGAGGCGAACGTGCTAACCACTAAGCCACCGTGCCGCCGGGACATATCAACTTAGGATGTAATAATCAACCTGTCACCAAGAGATGTTACCTATATGAGCTTTTATTAATCAAAACTGTCGTTAATGTAAAGTTCTGCTGTTTCACAACGATAACAAACTCAAAAATTGTCATTATTAGGTGAATTTTGGACCTGGCTTAAAGTTAGGTCTCATGTTAATATTCATTATCTTCCGCTTTATCCTCTATTAGGGTTGGGGGGGGGGGGGGTTCCCCCATGCCCATCCAGGGAAGAACGTTTCGGGCACTGGGCAGATACACCCAGGACAGGACGCCAATCTATCACTGGACACACACTCACTCACAAACACACTATATGGGGCAATTTGGAGAACTCAATTGACTTGATCCATGTTTTTGGACTGTGGGAGGAAACTGAAGAACCCGGAGGAAACCCACGCGGACACGGGAAGAACATGGAAACTCCAAATCAGGATTAAGATTGAACCCTGAAACCCTTGCATACACAGGGAGAACATGTAGTCTAGACAATATTTTAGTTATGTGGGGGGGGGGGGTATAAGATTGTAATAAACAATAGATTTTGTAATAAACAATAGAAACCCACGTGGACACGGGGAGAACATGGAAACTCCACCCAGATGGGGATTCGAACCGGAAATCCCTAGTGCTGAGAGGAGAACATGCTAACCACTAAGCCACCGTGCCATCCTCATGTTAATATCTTCACCTTAATCCTATACTAGGGATTAGGGTCGGGGGGGCATCCAGGGGAAAACGTTTCGGGCACGGTGAAGATACACCGAGGACAGAGTGCACACAGACACATACACTATATTGGGGCAATTTACTTTAAATCCACATTTTTGGACTGGGAGGAAACCCACGTGGACATGGGGAGAACATGGAAACTCCAACCAGATTGGGATTCGAACCGGGAATCCCTAGTGCTGAGAGGAGAACATGCTAACCACTAAGCCACTGTGCATTCAGCGCAGATTCGAATCCCTAATCAGGTTCAAATCTAATTTTCATGTTCTCCGTGTCCACGTGGGTTTCCTCCCAGTCCAAAAATGTGGATTTAAAGTAAATTGCCCCAATATAGTGTATGTGTCTGTGTGCACTCTGTCCTCGGTGTATCTTCACCGTGCCCGAAACGTTCTCCCCTGGATGCCCCCCCGACCCTAATCCCTAGTATAGGATTAAGGTGAAGATATTAACATGAGGATGGCATGGTGGCTTAGTGGTTAGCATGTTCTCCTCTCAGCTCTAGGGATTCCCGGTTCGAATCCCCATCTGGGTGGAGTTTCCATGTTCTCCCCGTGTCTGCGTGGGTTTCCTCCGAGTTCTCCGGTTTCCTCCCACAGTCCAAAAACATGCATCTAGTCAATTGAATTCTCAAAATTGCCCCATATAGAGTGTGTCTGTGTGAGTGAGTGTGTGCCCAGTGATGGATTGGCGCCCTGTCCTGGTTGTGTCTGCCCAGCTCCCGAAACGTTCTCCCCTGGATGGGCATGGGGAACCCCACCGCGACCCTAATAGAGGATAAAGCGGGAGATAATGAATGAATGAATGTTACAGCCACAAAGAGGGGCGTGACTTATAGAGGTATGACATGTAGATGTCCCAATAATTTTGTCCACAGTGGATGTTTCTCATTTTGAAATAATAGATCAACTCCGACCATACTCACCCAAGCGGCACGGTGACTTAGTGGTTGGCATGTTCTCCTCTCAGCACTAGGGATTCCCGGTTCGAATCCCAATCTGGGTGGAGTTTCCACGTTTTCCCCGTGTCTGCGTGGGTTTCGTCCGGGTTCTCCGGTTTCCTCCCACAGTCCAAAAACATGGATCAAGTCAATTGAGTTCTCCAAATTGCCCCATATAGAGTGTTTATGTGAGTGAGTGTGTGTCCAGTGATAGATTGGCGTCCTGTCCTGGGTGTATCTGCCCAGCGCCCGAGACGTTCTCCCCTGGATGGGCATGGGGAACCCCCCCGCGACCCTAATAGAGGATAAAGCGGGAGATAATGAATGGATGGATGATACTCACCCATGGGTGGGATCCGAGGGGGCTGAAGCAGGGGAGTAGAGCTGTCCATCATAGTGCCGTAGGTCTCATTGAACATCATGCTGGGATTGTAGCCCTTCTGCTTCTCCCGTGCCACGCTGACCACCTCCCGCAGCAAGGCAGCCATGTTGGGGTGGGCGTTACTCGGCACGAAGCAGCTGACAGGCCGCTCGTCTCGCTTCTGGGGTATAGGCTGAAGCCCGGCGTCAAGACAAATATTAAAGAGTGAGATTTGAAAACAGCTGGATTCATATAGTATTACAGATGTGTATACAAGCGTTAGGAATGGATCGACCGCGGTCGGCGCACCTTGTCCTCCATTTCATCATCGCTTTCGTCCAGGTCTTGGTTTTGCAGACACCACTCGTACTCCACGTGCACATGGACATTAAACTTGCCCGTCTGAGCCTGCATCAGCTGTGAGGAAGATGCATGAAGAGAAATGAATATACAGCCACATTTAATACTAGACCAGTGCTTCTCAAATAGTGGGGCGGTGCCTGGGGGGGGGGGCATAACAAGAAATCACAGAGCAAGTGATATTAAGTGTACTGAACAAACCCTCAAGAGACAACATAGAGAAATCATTTAACAGAGATGAGGAGAGAAAGGCGGAGAGAGACAAAGATAATGAGAGCAACAAAAGTCAACCGAAAGTTGAAACGAGGAAAGTGTATGTAGCGCTTGGTTTCACTGTAACGAAGGTGGAGACAAAGAAAGACCGGCGTGTCTTCTGTGTCTTTAAATGTTGGCAGTGGACAGCGTGAAATAAATGAAGGCGTCACTTAAAGGACATTACACCCCAATCACACTGATGAACCGCTTGAGTTTTTAATCGTAACTGTGACGTGTATAACCAGCAAATATTAACGCTTTATGAAAACTAATGCAGAAAAGCTGTGCTGCAGAACGGACACGTTGTAGACATTAGTTCTGACTTCCTTATTTTAATTAAAAAAAAAACAGCACAAATCGTCGTATTCATATTAGTTTTGTAGTTTAAAGTGTTAATAAATTGAGCTCCTGAATTAATGTTGCTGATGAATTTGAATTTATTATTATTTATTGATTTTATATCATTTAATTCTTCTGTATCAAAAGCCAGTCAGTTCAAAAATGTTTCACGTTTAAATAAGGGTTTCATTCGTTTCTGTTACAAACTAAAAAACAAAGTTAATAAAATGATTCTTTGTTCTAAGTTGATCTATATTTCTTTCTTTTTTGTTTTCTTTATTGTTAATAAGGAGACATTGTTATTAAAGAGGGGTACTTAGAACAAATTTATAGATCACAAATCATACTACAGTGGGCGTGGTTAAAAATACTTTTTTTTTGTTTTTTTTTTTTCATCCCATTTTGTCATGTAGGGGGGGGGGGGGGGTGAGTGTGGGTGGTGTGGTGGGGGGGGGGCGCAAAAAAAGTTTCTTCTTCCTAGGGGGGGCTTAACAGAAAATAATTGAGAATCACTGTACTATACATACTATACACTCTACGAAAGAAAGATGCAGCAAAATTGCCCCTTATGGTTTCATTAATCCACTTTAATTCACGATGCATCAACGTCAAAGGTGGCTTAGTCCAGTCCAGAAACATGGATTTAAAGTAAATAGAATTCTCCAAATTGCCCCATATAGAGTGTGTCTGTGTGAGTGAGTGTGTGCCCAGGGATGGATTGGTGTCCTGTCCTGGGTGTATCTGCCCAGCACCCGTAACATTCTCCCCTGGATGGGCATGAGAACCCCCCCGACCGATTAAAATCCCGTGCTCCCCTAAAAAAAAGATAAAAAAAAAACAAAAACCCCCCCCCCCCCTTTTGTTTTTCCTTTCCCCTGAAAAAATATTATATGGCATGCAAAAAAAAGCGACCCTAATAGAGGATAAAGTGTGACGTCCATCCATCCATTTATTGTCTTCCGCTTTATCCTCTAGTAGGGTCTATGGGGTTCCCCATGCCCATCCAGGGGAGAACATCTTGGGCGCTGGGCAGATACACCCAGGACAGGGCGCCAATCTATCACTGGACACTCTCTCACACACACACTCTATATGGAGCAATTTGGAGAACTCAACTGACCTTGATCCATGTTTTTGCACCGTGGGAGGAAACCGGAGAACCCAGAGGAAACCCACGTGGACACGGGGAGAACATGGAAACTCCATCAAGAACCGGGAATCCCTAGTGCTGAGAGGAGAACATGCTAAACACTAAGCCACCGTGCCGCCCTAATGTCTGACGTGTTAGAAGACAAAGTTCTCCTCATACTCCACATATGAATTCTACATGTATTTGTAGAATGTTGCAGGGCGGCACGGTGGCTTAGTGGTTAGCACATTTGCCTCTCAACGCTGGGGATCTAGTACCAGTTTTGCGTTTAATAAACTTATTTATGAATCAAACCTTGTTTTTTTTATTATAGTGTGTTTGTATTTGTTTTATAAAAGCAAAGAGGCCCCAAGGTTGTGCATTATTGTGAATAAATCATGGGAAATAACACCTCTTTCTTTTTCTTCTTTTGATTTATTCCCAGTAATGCCGCGCTCTCGAACATTATTGCTTTAATATACACTCACATCTAATTGATGTTGTTTTGTGATTAAAAAAACAAAACATAGGTTTGATTATTTGTGGTACTTGGTCTGAAAAGTTCTGCTTTATCCTCTATTAGGGTCGCGGTGGGGTTCCCCATGCCCATCCAGGGGAGAACGTCTCCAGCGCTGGGCAGATACACCCAGGACAGGACACCGGAAACTGGAGAACCCGGAGGAAACCCACGTGGACACGGGGAGAATATGGAAACTCCACCCAGATGGTGATTCGTACCGGGAATCCCTAGTGCTGAGAGGAGAACATGCTAACCACTAAGCCAGCATGCCATCCTCATGTTAATATCTTCACCTTAATCCTATACTAGGGATTAGGGTTGGGAGGGGGGGGGGGTGGCACCCAGGGGAGAACGTTTCGGGCATGGTGAATTCCTAGTGCTGAGAGGAGAACATGCTAACCACTAAGCCAGCGTGCCGCACGGTGAGAACATGAAAACTCCAAATCACCCCGAAACGCTTGCATACACAGGGAGAACATGTAGTCTAGACAATATTTGAGTTATGTGGGGGGGGGGTATAAGATTGTAATAAACAATAGATTTTCGATGACGTTGCAGTTTTGATAATCCGTGTCTTAACCACATTGAAACGTCCTCATTCTTAAAATCAGGCTCTTGTTACATCTCGGGCGCTGGGCAGATAGACCCAGGACAAGACACCAATCTATCACTGGACACACTCACTCTATATGGGGCAATTTGGAGAATTCTATTGACTTGATCCATGTTTTTGGACTGTGGGAGGAAACCCACGTGGACACAGGGAGAACATGGAAACTCCACCCAGAGGCGAACGTGCTAACCACTAAGCCACCGTGCCGCCCTGTTCCGTAATTTATTCACAATAATGCATACGCCCTCTCGTGCCTTATTGATTTAACATACAGCATACGTACCAGCTCTTCACACTGAGAGTGCCTCAGACGCCTGGCCAAGTCCAGCGGAGTCTCGCCCACTTCATTGGCTAAATAACATCAGGGTGAGAAAAATTCAAAAGGAGATTAATAATTATTCGATATAATAAAGTCTCACATTGATCTCATTCCTTCATTCATCCATCCATTATCTTCCACTTAATCCTCTACTAGGGTCACGGGGGGGGATGATCCATTCAGGGCAGATACACTCCGGACATCGCAGGGCACACTCATTTACAGAGATACACACAAACACACACTATATGGGGCAATTTAGAGCATTCAATTTACCTTGAATCCAAGACGTCACGGTGGACATGGGCCGTTTATAGAATGCATGCTGTAAAAGCCTAGTATGGCGCGGTAGCTGAGTGGTTAGGGTGTTGGGTTATCAATCAGAAGGTTGGGGGTTCAAATCCCAAGTCCACTGAAGTTACCAGTGTGGGTCCTTGAGCAAGACCCTTAACCCTCATTGCTCCAGGGATGTTGTGATTAACCCTGTGTTCACCTTGTAAGTCGCTTTGGATAAATGACCAATTGTAAATGTAATGGTCATCCTGCCACACATGGATTTAAGGTAAATTGAAGGCTATAAATTGCCCCATATATTGTGTGTTTGTGTGTATCTCTGTATGGCTGGGGATCCAGGTTTGAATCCTGATTAGGGTGGACTTTCCATGTTCTCTGGTTGTTTCCAACCAGAGGGGTGGAGGGGGGGTTGGGGGACCGGAGAACCAGAGACAGGTGTTTTGGAAAACGTTAGAACTTTATTGCCGACACGCCACTTTTTTCATAAACTCGTATATTAAATGCAAAAAACATGTTTTTGGACTGTGGGAGATAACAACAGGAGAACATGGAAACCCACACACACTATATTGGGGCAATTTAGACCAGCCAATTTACCTTGAATAGATGTTTTAGGATTGTAGGAGGGAAACCAAAGGACCTGAAGGGATTCCAAACTGGATTCCCAGCGCTGAGGGGCAAATGTGCAAACCACTAAGCCATGGTGTTGTCCCCATCGTGGTCCAATTTACATTACATTTACATTTAGTCGTTTAGCAGACGCTTTTATCCAAAGCGACTTACAAATGAGAACACCACGAGTCAGAAGCCATGGAGAAAACCAACTTCACTGTAGAATTATCAAACCTGATCATTATCTGATCCTGCACCCCCCCCCCTTTTTTTCTTCAGTAGTTTCTTAAAAATGCATTGTGACTCTAGACTGCCTTACGGACAGATTTGGGAAGATGGTTCCACCATTTTGCAGTGGTGAACGCCAATGGAGTGAGAATCAGCTCTTTGGTGAGGTGGAACCACCAGGCGGCGATCATCACTGGAGCGAAGTGAACAAGTCGGAGTGTATTTTAAAATGATAGAGTGAAAGTAAGAGGGGGAAGATCCAGAGAATGTCCTGTAGGTCAGAGCCAATGTAGGGAGCCAATGGAGAGAGACATGAGTAATGGAGTCACATGAGTTCTTGGGCTGGTTGAAGACAAGTCAAGCTGCTGAGTTCTGAATCAGTTGTAGAGGCCTGATTGTGGAAGCTGGGATCAGTCAAGAAATTAACTTGTTTACTAGGGGTGAGCTGCAATATTCGCTGATTCGACGATTCGATTCGGAGAACCGTAGTCGACTGTGAACCTCATAGTCGAATGTACCATTTTGACCACATGGGGGTGCCCATGGCTGCTGCTAAGCATTAGTTTTTACATGAAATGTCTTTGTTTTCGTTATATATATATGTATATATATATATATATATATATATATATATATATATATATATATATATATATATATAGCATTTTCATTCATTATTCATTCATTATCTCCCGCTTTATCCTCTATTAGGGTCGCGGTGGGGTTCCCCATGCCCATCCAGGGGAGAACGTCTCGGGCTCTGGGCAGATAGACCCAGGACAGGGCGCCAATTTTGGGGCAATTTTGAGAATTCAATTGACTTGATCCATGTTTTTGGGCTGTGGGAGGAAACCGGAGAACCCGGTGAAAACCCACGCGGACACGGGGAGAACATGGAAACTCCACCCAGATTGGGATTTGAACCGGGAATCCTTAGTGCTGAGAGGCGAACGTGCTAACCACTAAGCCACCGTGCCGCCTATATAGCATTTTGTCAAATAAAATCATCCTAATTTCTGTTAATATTTTTTTAAATGATGTGTGCGCTTTAACAATAGGCTACACATTAATAAAGCTCCACCTGAAGTTTGTCGCACATTCCAAATGAGCAGAGCTGAACACGCTACAGGGCCGTTAGCATCTACCGGTGTATTTTTCCATGATGGTTATGGCTACTAAAAAAGCTTCCAAAGTATGGGAGTTTTTTGAAAAAGATAAAAACGAACCCAAGAAAGTAAAATTATGTCATTTAATTCTTGCATATCACACGACAACAACCAACATCAGCGCAAAAGTCCAGAACGGGGATCCCATTTACGGTGCTCTAGAAAAACAAGTAAAATATAAAAAAAAATATTTTTTAAAAACCACGCTTATAGCGCCATCTTGTGGTGAAATTTTAACTGATTCGACCATCAGTCGACTATAGGGAAAATCTGACGAATCAGATTCGACTATGAAAATCCTTAGTTGAAGACACCCCTACTGTTTACTAAAGAGGTCGGCGGCATGGTGGCTTAGTGCTTAGCACATTAGCCTCTCAGCGCTAGGGATTCCTGGTTCGAATCCCCATCTGGGTGGAGTTTCCATGTTCTCACCGTGTCCACGTGGGTTTCCTCCGGGTTCTCCGGTTTTCTCCCACAGTCCAAAAAACATGGATCAAGTCAAGTGAATTCTCCAAATTGCCCCATATAGAGTGTGTCTGTGTGAGTAAGTGTGTGCCCAGCGATGGATTGGCGCCCTGTCCTGGGTGTATCTGCCCACAATAGAGGATGAAGCGGAAGATAATGGATGGATGGATGTTTACTGAAGACTGGAAAGGTGTCTCAATATTCACTCATTCCTCATCCAAAGACTACGAGCTGCTATGGTCCTGATACTGAGAATGACTTATTTATGTTTGTTCCCATCGATAGCTAAACATCGAACTAGGGGTGAGCTGCAATATTCGCTGATTCGACGATTCGATTCGGAGAACCGTAGTCGACTATGAACCTCATAGTCGAATGTACCATTTTGACCACATGGGGTGCCCATGGCTGCTGCTAAGCATTAGTTTTTACATGAAATGTCTTTGTTTTCGTTATATATATAGCCTTTTGTCAAATAAAATCAAAGGTTTTTAGTTTTTTTTAGGTTTTTCCTTTGAAGTGGAAAAAAGTCCAGAACGGGGATCCCATTTACGGTGCTCTAGAAAAACAAGTAAAATATAAAAAAATATCTTTTTTAAAAACCACGCTTATAGCGCCATCTTGTGGTGAAATTTTAACTGATTCGACTATCAGTCGACTATAGGGAAATTCTGACGAATCAGATTCGACTATGAAAATCCTTTGTTGAATACACCCCTACATCGAACAGCCGTTTTATACGTATAAACGAGTGACTGAGTCAAAACGAGACATGAGTGAGATCCCAAATGTCCCCTAAGACATTAAAGATCGACATTCGCGCAATACATTTCCTCTGGGATGAAGCCTATTAGATGCGTACACTCCCCTGAATGAAAGTCATACCTATGGAGACCGAGGCTTTGCTGCGCAGCAGGAGTTTCAGACATTCGATTTTATCTTTCAGGCAGCAGTAGTGCAGTGCTGTGTTTCCTTTCACGGTCTGTTTGTCCAGATTTCCACTGCGGACACAACAGACTCACGCATTGATGCATATGAACCGACGGCTTTAGAAAAACTGATCCAGAGACACTGTGTGGGACGTTCTCACCTGTTCTGTACGAGGAAATCCACGATATGGAGGGAGTTCCGGTCTACGATTCTTACAGCCAGGTGTAGTGCGGTCTCGCCCTGTTCCTGTGGCAGGAGGAAAAAACAGACATCAGCATCTCATTATCATGACAGCTTACTCCTCTATACTAGGGTCATGGGGGGGGTTCCACATGCCCATCCAGAGGAGAACGTTTTGGACGCTGGATAGATACACCCAGGACAAGGTGCCAATCCATTGCTTCATCCCCCTCTTCATTAATTATCATCTGTATTATCCTCTACTAGGGTCGCGGGGGGGTGGTGTTGGGGGGTATGGGGTTCCCTATTCCCATCCAGTGGAGAACAGGACGTGTTAGGCGCTGGATAGATACACCCAGGACAAGGTGCAAATCCATTGCTTCATCCCCCTCTTCATTAATTATCATCTGTATTATCCTCTACTAGGGTCATGGGGGGGTTCCACATGCCCATCCAGGGAAGAACATTTCAGGTGCTGGATAGATACACCCAGGACAGGGTGCCAATCTATTGCTTTATGTCGGTCTTCATTAATTATAATCTGCATCATCGTCTACTAGGGTCGTGGGGGGTGGTGTTGGGGGGTATGGGGTTCCCCATGCCCATTCAGTGGAGAACAAGATGTTTCAGGCGCTGGATAGATACACCCAGGACAAGGCGCCAATCCATTGCTTCATCCCCCTCTTCATTAATTATCATCTGCATCATCGTCTACTACAGACCCGGGGGGGGTGGGGTTGGGGGGTATGGGGTTCCCTATTCCCATCCAGTGGAGAACAGGACGTTTCAGGCGCTGGATAGATACACCCAGGGCAGGGCACCAATCCATTGCTTCATCCCCCTCTCCATTAATTATCATCTGCATCATCGTCTACTACAGACCCGGGGGGGTGGTGTTGGGGGGTATGGGGTTCCCTATTCCCATCCAGTGGAGAACAGGACGTTTCAGGTGCTGGATAGATACACCCAGGACAAGGCACCAATCCATTGCTTCATCCCCCTCTTCGTTAATTATCATCTGCATCATCGTCTACTAGGGGCCCGGGGGGTTCCACATGCCCATCCAGCGGAGAACAGGACGTTTCAAGCACTGGGCAGATACACCCAGGACAGGGTACCAATCTATCGCTGGGCACACACTCACACACACTTTATAAGGGGCAATTTAGAGTATTCAATCGACCTTATATCCATGATTTTGGACAGTGGGAGCAACCTGGAGAACCTTAACCTAATTCGAGATGCGAATCTGGATCCCCAGTGGAGGAGGCAGACGTGCTTGGGACACTTGGAACCTGGATTTCTATTGGACTCACGGTCTTGCAGGAACTTGTCGGAGTGTGTCACGTGTGTGTGTGTTGTGTGTGTGTGTGACCACTTAACGTACATGCTCATTGGCCACAGACAAGGTCTCATTAAGGTCCACACCATCAGCATACACCTGCAGCAGGGTGAAGATATCGCGGCTCTTCACCGCATCATACAGACTGCGCAGTTTGGCGATGGTGTCTGTACATCTGCGCTGGGCAAACTTCTTCTCGGTGTATTTGGCTGTGATGAAGTCTTTTCGAGTCTGCCTGATGGAGTGAGAGAAGGATACAACACACTGTTGCTCTGTACATATGGAAACACCACATCAATACCAGTGCAAGGGGCCATTATGCTATGTCTGAATCAATCCAGCGGTCAGTAAGTATTTTAAAGCTATAAAAACCATCGTGTCATTTACATTTAGTCATTTAGCAGATGCTTTTATCCAAAGCGACTTACAAATGAGAGAACAACACAAGTCAGTAGCTATGAAGAAAACCAGAATTAACAAACCTGATCATTATATATCATTATGACCTTTTTTTATTTTATTTTATTATTTTATTTTTTATTATTTTTTTATTTTTTACAACAGATATTTGTTAAAATATGCTTCTTAAGTAGCTTCTTAAAAATGCCAAGTGACTCTGCGTTACGGACAGACTTATCAAGCTGAAATGCAGTTAAAGAGCCGTTGCGTGGCAGATAGCTACCTCATGGGGCTAAAATAAAATTAATTACACTAGGGGTGAACTGCAATATTCGCTGATTCGACGATTCAATTCGGAGAACCGTAGTCGACTATGAACCTCATAGTCGAATGTACCATTTTGACCACATGGGGGTGCCCATGGCTGCTGCTAAGCATTAGTTTTTACATGAAATGTCTTTGTTTTCGTTATATATATAGCCTTTTGTCAAATAAAATCATCCTAATTTCTAGAAGAAAAAAAAAAGAAAAAAGAAAAACAAAAAAAAAAGGTTTTCTTTTGTTAGAAAAACAAGTAAAATATAAAAAAATATATGTGAAATTTTAACTGATTCGACTATCAGTCGACTATAGGGAAAATCTGACGAATCAGATTCGACTATGAAAATCTTTAGTTGAATACAGCCCTAAATTACACACAATGATATCAGAAAATTGCAATAACTTAACAAAATATAATAATACTTAAATATATTTAAATATAAAAATCCTGGTTATTTGTACACAAAATCCATCCTCATTTTTTTTTTACTTTAAAATAAGTTTAATTAGTTCATAGAAGTTCAAATTTGGGGCGGCACAGTGGCTTAGTGGTTAGCACGTTCTCCTCTCAGTGCTAGGTATTCGAATCCCGGTTCGAATCCCAATCTGGGTGGAGTTTCCATGTTCTCCCCATGTCCACGTGGGTTTCCTCTGGGTTTTCCGGTTTCCTCCCACAGTCCAAACACATGGATCAAGTCAATTGAGTTCTCCAAATTGCCCCATATAGAGTGTGTGTGTGTGAGTGAGTGTGTGCCCAGCGATGGATTAGCGTCCTGTCCTGGGTGTATCTGCCCAGCGCCCGAAACGTTCTCCCCTGGATGGGCATAGGGAACCCCCCCCCCCCCTCCCCCAATAGAGGATAAAGCGGAAGATAATGGATGGATGGATAAAATAAGTTTAATTAGTTCATATAAGTTATAATTTGGGGCTTAGTGGTTAGCACGTTCGCCTCTCAGCATTAGGGATTCCCGGTTCGAATCCCAATCTGGGTGGAGTTTCCATGTTCTCCCCGTGTCCGCGTGGGTTTCCTCCGGGTTCTCCGGTTTTCTCCGACAGTCCAAAAACATGGATCAAGGTCAATTGCATTCTCCAGATTGCCCCATAGAGGGCCTTGGTGTCGCCATCTGATTGTGAAGGCCTGGGCAGATTATTTGACCCTGGCAACAAATGATGGCAGAAATGTGATTGGACAAATGGTTCAATAAGAAAATGCGCTGCTGGAAGTATTCATGGACAAAATATAATTAATTATATGTATTATATATATATATATATATATATATATATATATATATATATATATATATTCCCCTTCAGGGAAGTCCTTAAAGGCCAGATTAGTATATCCAACCCTTTAATCTGGAGGGGTGTGTACAAACATTTGTCCAGACAACGTAATTAAAGTCTCACGACTTGCAGACCAAGAACCCTACAATTCATATCACTCAGATTTCACCTTAAACCTTTAAACAAAAGACTGACAAATCACAGCTGAAACCCTGTCTGTGGTTTATTTTTTAAACGTAGCTGTGTTCCAAATAGGATATGAGATTCCTCCTCCCCCCAAAAAAAGTGATCTGAATGTGAAATGACTCACATATCACTAGATGGGTTCGGTTTGGGTATTTCCTCTCCTAACAGTTTGGCCTCCATGATGTCATTGAAGCCGGCGTTTCCCACATTCCTGGCAAGCTGCAGAA
Source organism: Corydoras sp. C115 (assembly GCA_019802505.1). Lineage (NCBI taxonomy): Eukaryota > Metazoa > Chordata > Actinopteri > Siluriformes > Callichthyidae > Corydoras > Corydoras sp. C115. Next base: position 147,098 of record JAFMOC010000373.1, on the reverse strand, counting down.
AGATTTGGTTGGGTGACAATTATAATATTAATAATCATGTGTTTAATTTATACAGCACCAAACTCACTACAGTACATTTACATTTACATTACATTACATTTGATCATTTATTGGACACTTTTATCCAAAGCGACTTATAAGGTGAGCACAGGGTTAATCACAACATCCCTGGAGCAATGAGGGTTAAGGGTCTTGCTCAAGGACCCACATTGGTAACTTCAGTGTAGGGTGACCAGATGTCCCGTTTTTTTGTGGGACAGTCACACAATTTTGTTGCATTTCACGCGTCCGGCAAATTGAGACGTTGTCCCGCATTGTTATTGAAAGTCAGACTCCAGTTTTTAAATGTGGGTTTTATAATCCGACATTGGACGGCTGTGTTGTCTTTTATCGGGGGAGTGGCGGGCTGTTTGAATGTCAACCAATCAGGAATGCGGACGCATGTTAAGGGTGCACCCACCAACACAAACAATGCAAATTAGGTCATATAAATATATAAAAACCTATATATATATGACCATAAAATAGGTCATATATATATATATGATCCATATTGAAGTATATATATATATATGTATGCTTATATATGTATGTTTCCTGGAGGTGTAGTCAGACCTTTATCTATGGCTCTGCCGAAGTACTGCGGCTATGACGAATACTGGTTGGAACCTGGATATTAATTGGACTGGCGGTCCTGCAGGACACCCTCAATGGATTTACATATAGTTTTCCGGTTATTAGAGTCTTTCCATTTGTTAAATATAGTCACCCGATCGCGACACTATCTGTACTGCACTGTGTTAGTGTCCTACACTGTTGTTGCTGCCTGGCTGCTCAAGGAGGATGAGCCACTGTCGCTTCGTCTTGCTCTTTGGGGGTTTGAACTCTTTTCATTCTGTAAAGCTGCTTTGTGACAATGTACTGTTGTAAAAAGCGCTATAGAAATAAATAAAATGAACTTGAACTTGAACTTGAAAAGGAGGGGTCCCAGCACAGAACCCTGGGGCACACCAGAAGAAAAAATTATACCAACTTACCAGCAGTTCTGAGGTTCCCAGCACATCTAAAGTCAGAGACTGTATTCTGGAGTAATGAACGCCCATTTCCCGATGGATCCCCGAGCATTCGATGCAGATCAAAACACCAAGGTTGGTGGACAGCCATGTTGGATCTTTCAAAATAAAATAAAGAGCCATGGTTACTTCAACTTGGTCGAGATACGCTAAGTACATAAATAAATTGGGTCATTTATTGGACGCTTTTATCCAAAGCGACTTACAAGGTGAGCACAGGGTTAATCACAACATCCCTGGAGCAATAAGGGTTAAGGGTCTTGCTCAAGGACCCACATTGGTAACTTCAGTGGACCTGGGATTTGAACCCCCAACCTTCAGATTGACAGCCCAACACCCTAACCACTGAGCTACCACTCCCTTGTAAGTGATTAGCCCTAAAACACAATAAAGGAGAGTTTTTTGGAGGTACAGATTATGCTAGCTCCTGTCCTGCGCTATGCCCAAAACATACAGCCCTAAATTGGCGCTCTTTAGCAAGCCATAAACACTTAATGTGCCTTTGCTATTGTGACAGCGGGAAATTTAGGCCTTGCACGGCACACATTGGTGTGTTTTGGTCATACTGTTCAATAAACCCAACAGTGTGTCACTTGCCACTTACTCCCTTTCAAGCGCCAGGTGCGAATTTAGTGGTTTGCTATTTCAGTGGTTAGCTTAGCTACCAGAACTCAATGCGCTGGATCATGGAGGTATTCCAATTTACTGTGAATCAGAAATACACAGTAGTGTTGACTATGTAAATGCATTCTCTGTGCAAATGCAGTGGTATTTAATACCGTTCAGTAGCAATTTAGAGTTCAGTGGCGTTTGGCACTGAACGTAATTTTTGGGTGCCAGGCACATACACCAAGGCCAGGGCACTAACAAACACATATGAGGCAATTTACATAGGAGCAAGTAATAGCAGCCAATTCACCTTGAATCCTTGTTGGACTGTGGGAGGAAACCGGAGAACCCAGTGGAAACCACATGGACACAGGGAGAACATGGAAACTCCACCAAGATGTAGTTTGAACCTGAGAGGCGAACATGCCAACCACTAAGCCACTGTATCGCCCAGCATAAAATGTAATGTCATTATTTGAAATGCAGCATATATTTATATGACATCTATGGGGCAGGCTTGTGGGCAAGGAACCAGCCTTGCAATCTAAAGGTTCCTGGTTCCCACCATTTAATATTTACTATGGCTGAAGTGCCCTTGGGCAAGGTACCTAACCCCAATTGCTCCCTGGGCGCCATGGGCTGGGCAGCCCACCAGTCCCCATATAGTGTGTGTGCCAATGTGAAAGATTGGCACCCGCTCCTGGGTGTATCTACCCAGCGCCCGAGACGTTCTCCCCTGGATTGACATTTCTAAGTGCTTTAAATAATCTATTATTTGGAAGCTTTTTCTTTATTATTTTTATTTACACATTCTTTTCTTCATTTGTGTTTAATTTTCTTATTTTCTGACATACTGTCGTATGTCATATTTTTTTGCAGTGTAGACCAGACTTACCGGAAGCACCACAGTCGCAGCACTCATCGTTTCCACTTATCTTCTTAACCTCGTTCACGATGGCTTTGGAAAGCTCCTGCACGATGTTGTTCTCTCCCTCATCCTGATCCCCTTTAAAGGCATTGTTCAGGGCCTCCTCTTTGCTGTTCTGTAGGACAGAAACCCATCTGCAAAAAGTGAGAAGGAAAAGAGCAGTGAGCTTAAATTTGTTCCATGCCTTTATAAGATACCATCCTTTCAAATATTAAATTGACATCTGATGCCTGAATGTCACCAGCCCTATTTATGACACATGGGGCAAACTGCATTATTTTACCACCCATATATATATACGTATATATATATATATATATATATATATATATATATATATATATATATATATGCCCATCCATGGGAGAAGGTTGCAGGACAGGGCACCAATCTATCACTGGGCAAACACTCTCACTCACACAGACACACTCTATATGGGGCAATTTGGAGCATTCAATTTACCTTGAATCCATGTTTTTGGACTGTGGAAGGAAACCGGAGAACCCAGAGGAAGCCAACATGGACACAGGGAGAACATGGAAACTCCAACTAGATTGGGATTCGATGGATCTTCCATTATCTTCCGCTTTATCCTATATTAGTGTTGCGCAGGCGGGGGGTTCCCCATGCCCATCCAGGGGAGAACGTCTCGGGCGCTGGGCAGATACACCCAGGGACAGGGCGCCAATCCATCGCTGGGCACACTCTCACTCACACAGACACACTCTATATGGGGCAATTTGGAGAATTCAATTGACTTGAATCATGTTTTTGGACTGTTGGAGGAAACCGGAGAACCCGGAGGAAACCCACACGAACATGGGGAGAACATGGAAATTCCACCCAGATGGGGATTCAAACTGGGAATCCCTAACGCTGAGAGGAGAACATGCTAACCACTAAGCCACCATGCTGCCCACTATATATATAAATATGTAAATATTCATGACAACAAAAATACTGACTATAGACTGTCGATTTAAGCATATTATATAAATATACAGTTTAAATACCCCATATTTTCTGCTGTACATTGGACTAATACTCACACTTGACATTCAGCCTCGTCTTCTGCTTGAAAATGGTATGTTCTATCATCTAATAAAAGGAGGTTTAAAGGATTAGCAAGGAACCGTAGACTGATAGTATGGTGAGACAACCAATGCCTTTAATGTTAGATTTCCGCAGTGTAAATTGGACTTACGGGATATGAGATCGAAGCTTTTTTTTTCTTCAGGGTTGCACTTCACTTGACAGGTTAACAGGTTCAGTTTGGCTGGTGGTGTGTTAGCCTACGAAGAAACGCGAGATACTGAAGTTTCAACACGAGCAAGGCTTCACATATTGCCCATCCATCCATTATCTTCCGCATTATCCTCTACTAGGGTCACGGGGAGGGGGGGGACACTCACTCACACAAACACTCTCTATATGGGGCAATTTTGAGCATCTAATCTACTTTAAGTTCATGTTTTTAGACTGTGGGAGGAAACCGGGGAACCCAGAGGAAACCCACGCGGACACGGGGAGAACATGGAAGCTCCACCCAGATTGGGATTGGAACCTGGATTCCCGCGCTGAGTGGTGACACACTGCCACCTACCGGTGTTTGTCCATCGGCCAGCGTGACACTTACAAGTACCACAACTTCATGGCTGGGGTCACACAGGAACAGCATTCCTGGAGTAATGAGGGTTCAGGGTCTTACTCAAGGGCCCAACTTCAGTGAACATAGGCTTTGAACCCTCAACCTTTGGATGAATAGCCCAAAACTCCATCCATCCATTATCTCCCGCTTTATCATCTACTAGGGTCGTGGGGTGGTTCCCCATGCCCATCCAGGGGAGAACGTTTCGGGCGCTGGGCAGATACACCCAGGACAGGACACCAATCTAACACTGGACACACACTCACACATACAGACACACTCTATATGGGGCAATTTGGAGAATTCAATAGACTTGATGCATGTTTTTGGACTGTGGGAGGAAACCGGAGAACCCGGAGGAAATCTACGCGGACACGGGGAGAACATGGATACTCTAGTGCTGAGAGGCGAACGTGCTGACCACTAAGCCACCGTGCTGCCCCAAAACTATAACCACTAAGCTAAAATTAGTATAACTTCAGTTGCACCTTACCGTTCCATGGGAAATAGTCAAATATCCGTTTTTCACCGAGCACTTTCTCTTCTGCCACACTTTCCTCAACCTGAAAGTATAACAAGCCATTTTGTATACAGCAACCACGCTTGCACTAATAATGTACATATATAATGTACATATACATTATGAAATACAAGCATTGGAATATGACTTTTTTATTCATAGTTTTTCCAAAAATGGTAATCTTAAGAAACCAAAATGTGTAAGCACCCTTCACTGCGCTTGGCCAGTATGCCGGAACGCTCAGTCCCGTAAGCCTTGTTGCCTTGCAGCTGGTGTAGACTGTATCCTGGGTTCTGTTTGACCTGAGAGTCCTATCAAAAGCACAAATCTCCATTAAAAACGGTGCATTGTTTGTTTAGGATTGTAATATTTACATTCAGATTTGGGCTAGATTAAACCGAACTAATCTGGATTAAATGGGATGGGATCAGTCATAGGCTTGTGGTTAAGGAACCAGCCTTGAGACCTAAAGGTCCCCGGTCCCACCAAGTACTATGGCTGTTTTACAAGCATGCAACAACATGTGATGCTGCCTTTAGGATGCTGGATGCTAATGAAATTTGGTTATTATTATCCATCCATCCATTATCTTCCAATTTATCCTCTATTAGGGTCGCGGGGGGGGGGGGGGGGTTCCCCTTGTCCATCCAGGGGAGAAAGTTTCGGGCGCTGGGCAGACACACCCAGGACAGGACGCCAATCTATCACTGGGCACACACTCACTCACACAGACACACTCTATATGGGGCAATTTGGAGAACTCAATTGACTTGATCCATGTTTTTGGACTGTGGGAGGAAACCGGTGAACCCGGAGGAAACCCACACAGACACGGGATTAAACCGGGAATCCCTAGTGCTGAGAGGAGAACATGCTAACCACTAAGCGACCGTGCCGCCCACATTAAACACACCTTGGTTATTGTTATTATCTATATTATTAATAATAGGGCAGTCATAGGAGGGCGGCACGGTGGCTTAGTGGTTAGCATGTTCTCCTCTCAGCACTAGGGATTCCCGGTTCGAATCCCAATCTGGGTGGAGTTTCCATGTTCTCCCTGTGTCCGCGTGGGTTTCCTCCGGGTTCTCCGGTTTCCTCCCACAGTCCAAAATCATGGATCAAGGTCAAATGAGTTCTCCAAATTGCCCCATATAGAGTGTGTCTGTGTGAGTGAGTGTGTGCCCAGCGATAGATTGGCGCCCTGTCCTGGGTGTATCTGCCCAGCGTCCGAAACATTCTCCCCTGGATGGGCATGGGGAACCGCCCCACCCCACCCTGTGAACCTAGTAGAGGATAAAGCAGCAGATAATGAATGGATGGCTGGGCAGTCATAGGCTTGTGGTTAAGGAACCAGGCTTGTGACCTGAAGGTCCCTGGTTCGATTCCCGGTCCCATTACCAATTACCATGGCTGAAGTGCCCTTGGGCAAGGCACCTAACCCCAATTGCTCCCCATATTCAAGGTTGCCCACCACTCTGGGCACATCTGCCAAATTCATCAGTGTGTGTGTATATGTGTGTGTTGCACAGCTAGGTTAAATGTGGAGGGCAGATTCCTCTGTGTGTAAAGAACAGCAGGCTAAAATAAATCACTTTAATTAATTACACTGTGCATTGTATCTTCTACAAAACATGTTCTAGAAAAGTATTGCAATCAAACTATATTTAAATACGAGTTTTAAGATTTAAAAATAAAGAACTTCCTGTTTGTGGTCCCTATACACCATGAATAGAGTGTCATCTTTGCAATGAATACTTATAAATAACCCGAGCTGAAGCGGCTGCTCACCTCTTTTAGTTCCGTTTGTATCGAGGTCTTTAGCATGTCTCGAAGTTGGATCAGCTGCTTCTTCTCGCCTTCCTGTACCTGTTTAATCTGAAGCCAACAAATCACACAGCTCAAGGACTGTGTAATGCAAAAGCAAACCTTTTTATTATCATCCACAGAAACCCAGCTCACCCCGGTTAAATCTGTGACCAGCTTTTCCATCGTCGGTTTGAGATTCTCCACAACTTTCAGACCGTCTTGAAAAAAGCTAGTTTGGAACACAATGTTGTTATCAGTCTCATTGCAGTGAACACAGCACGCTGGCAACCCATGACGTTCGTAACACTTACTTGCATTGGGCTTGAAAATATTTGATGAGGTGCTGCACCAAGTCGACCCCCTTCCTGATCTTGATTTCATTGACTTTAATGAGATACTGAAACAAAGTACTGGTATTGAAATCAATTCAAAACTAGAGAGCTGCATTTGCAAATGTAAGAGTAAATGCAAGTGAAATTTGCTGCTTGGCATTAGGAAACACAGTGCATATGTATATCAAGGCAATACAATGAGCGAGTAAAAAAAAGTGGGCGTGGCTTGGGTAATAGGGTGTCTAAAAGCCGTGCTCACATCAATGATCGGGACAGTTTAGAATTTGCATTTATATTGCGAACTATGGGACAAAAAATGGGAATGGATGAATGAGCAAGGATATATATATATATATATACCAGTACTACTTTTATGTTTGTAGCTCAAAAATTTGAGATTTATGACAATTAAGAGTTATAACACTTTTAAAATCATATTTTTCCCATAGGAAATTAACTAAGCGGGCGGAACGGTGGCTTAGTGTTTAGCATGTTCTCCTCTCAGCACTAGGTTCGAATCCCACTCTGGGTGGAGTTTCCATGTTCTCCCCGTCAGCGTGGGTTTCCTCCGGGTTCTCCGGTTTCCTCCCACAGTCTAAAAACATGGATCAAAGTCAATTGAATTCTCCAAATTGCTCCAAATTGAGTGAGTGTGTGCCCAGCGATAGATTGGCGCCCTGTCCTGGGTGTATCTGCCCAGCACCCAAAATCTTATCCCCTGGATGGGCATGGGAAACCCCCCTGCGACCCCAATAGAGGATAAAGTGGAAGATAATGGATGGATGGAAATGAACTAAGCCAACCTTGAAGAGTGATCAGGGGTGAACCAAATATAGGCTCACCCTGCGATTTTTCAAGACTCCAGCCAATTTCGTTTTTGTAGCTCAGAAACGGGCAAAGTGTGCAAAAATCACCGTAATGCAAATTGAATGGGAACTCCCACAAAAATAAATGCAGAATTAGTGTGGCCGTGTCTGTGCCACCGCCGCATGACATCAACAATCTTATGGCTCTTGGGTTTTAACCACAGGCAAACCATTATTAACATGAATACTTGATAAATGAATGACAGCATGTGAAGGGACGGGGCTAATGAAGACAAAGCTACTAAAGAGGGCAGCAGTGTATCATACATAGTGAATTCATACATAGTTTTTTGTATCATCTGTAACTAAGCAACTACTTACAGTACCTTTTAACCAGAGTTTTACGAATAAAAATTTATTTATTTGGATGTGGGCTAAAGCTGACCAGTGCAGAATTCATTTTTGGGGATTACCTCACACATCTGGAGCTGAAAAGTGCGCCTCTCTTTCTCCATCTCCTCGGCGATCTCTCCTCCCATGATCTCGGTTCTGATCATGCCATGCTGCTTGGCATGCTCGCGCTTTTCCTTCTCAATCTTATTCCTACACACATGAAGTTAACCAGCTGTATCATCAACACATCATTATCAATATTTTTAAAACAACTAGGCTTCCCTGGGTGGCTAGCACGTTCGCCTCTCAGCGCTAGGGATTCCCGGTTCGAATCCCCATCTGAGTGGAGTTTCCATGTTCTCCGTGTCTGCGTGGGTTTCCTCCGGGTTCTCCGGTTTCCTCCCACAGTCCAAAAACATGGATCAAGTCAATTGAATTCTCAAAATTGCTCCATATAGAGTGTGTCTGTGTGAATGAGTGTGTGCCCAGAGATGGATTGGCGCCCTGTCCTAGGTGTATCTGCCCAGCGCCCGAAACGTTCTCCCCTGGATGGGCATGGGGAACCCCACCGCGACCCTAATAGAGGATAAAGCGGGAGATAATGAATGAATGAATGAACTAGGCTTCCCTATTTCTGCCAGCAGTTTGGGGAAGGCCTAAATTTACACAAAAAGGGAAAGCTTATGAAAGACTACGTCGGAGTAATCTAGTTAAGGATGATACCAATACACACGGAAAAGACAACAAGCGTAAGGTTCTGGCTTATCTCCGCTTGGATCGCTGACAGCTCAGACTGCGAACACAACACAGTTCGGAAAACAGTAACCTGAAGCCGATTGCACAAGAGGGTGTGAGGAGTCCTTACACTTTGGTTTCGTAGTCCTTCCAAGCTTTATCAAAAGGCTTTTTGAGATCCTGAGAACGCAACAATTGAGACATCAACATCGATTGCAAAAGTAGAGCTCAAATAGAAAAAATGTCCCAATAGCGGTGCTGGTAATTCAGAACTCGTACCCCTTTCACTCCTTTCATATCGCCTTTCAGCAGATTGTCCAATGGAAATGTGATGATGTTGTTCATGTTCTGCAACTGTGAATAGACAGAGATAGAGAGTTACGGTAAAGAAAATCCTTTTTTAAGTATATTTAATACATTACATCAGATCAGTGGTTCTCAAACTGTGGTACGTAAAGTAGCACGAGGTGGTGCGCCAGATAATTCGGTGGATATACCGCTTAATCCTCTATTAGGGTCGCGGGGGGGTTCTCCATGCCCATCCAGGGGAGAACGTTTGGGGTGCTGGGGAGAGACACCCAGGACAGGACGCCAATCCATTGCTTTACACACACTCACTCACACAGACACACTCTATATGGGGCAATGTGGAGAATTCAATTGACCTTGATCCATGTTTTTTCTTTTTGGACTGTGGGAAGAAACCAGAGAACCCGGAGGAAACCCATGTGGACCCGGGGAGAACATGGAAACTCCACCCAGATTGGGAATCGAAGCTGGATCCCCAGCGCTGAGAGTTTTCATGTTCTCCCCGTGTCCGCGTGGGTTTCCTCCCACAGTTCAAAAACATGGATCAAGGTCAACTGAATTCTCCAAATTGCCCCATATAGAGTTTGTTTGTGTGAGTGAGTGTGTGCCCAGCAATGGATTGCTGTCCTGTCCTGGGTGAATCTGCCCAGCGCCCGAAACGTTCTCCCCTGGTAAAACCAATAGGGCACTCGAGATTGTGTATTATTGTGAATAAATCATGGGAAAGATGTGTAACTGAACTCCGCTTAGTGTCATGCCAATAGCACATAGGTGGTCCTTAAAAGTGTTGGTTTAATAATAGGTGGCAAATGCTTTTATCCAAAGTGACTTACAAGTAGGGCTTAGTGGTAAGCATTTTCTCCTCTCAGCACTAGGGATTCCCGGTTCGAATCCCCATCTGGGTGGAGTTTCCATGTTCTCCCCGTCAGCGTGGGTTTCCTCCGGGTTCTCCGGTTTCCTCCCACAGTCCAAAAACATGGATCAAATCTATTGAATTCTCCAAATTGCCCCATATAGAGTGTGTCTGTGTGAGTGAGTGAGTGTCCAGTGATAGATTGGCGCCCTGTCCTGGGTGTATCTGCCCAGCGCCCGAAACGTTCTCCCCTGAATGGGCATGGGGAACCCCCTCACCCCCCCACGACCCTAATAGAGGATAAAGCGGAAGATAATGGATGGATGGAACTACTCATTTCATAAAAACGTTTTTATTTATATATATATATATATATATATATATATATATATATATATATACAATAAGTGTATAATGAATGAGAATAAAGTTTATCTATCTGTCTGTCTGTCTATCTATCTATCTAAAATCTGCATGGTCAATAATCCCTAATCTTAAAATACTGCCATCTATAACTTGTTGGATTATTCAATTGCCAAATGGCTTTGGCTATCATAGCCATTTGGCAATCTAAAGGAAGTGATATTGTGGAAATCAAAAACAAACCGCCCAAAAAATAGCTTACTAGGTTCTTAAAGAGAGCTGTCAGCTCTTTGGTGAAAACGGAGAACTTGAGGAAGGCTGCAGCCAAGTCGGGATTATCTCTATTCATACAGGCATCTCCGATCTTCTCCAGTGACTGTATGTACTGCTCCTCATTCTCCACATGAGCTGCAAACATCCATCCATGCACACATAGCCATAGACAAATTTAGACAGTAGAATACGAGGAGCACTCCAACAACAGCAATTCAATAAAAAAGCAACTAGAAAGATGGTGGTGGTGGTTACACACTATATATGGGCAATGTAGATGGGGCAATTTGAAGTAGCCAATTCACCTTGAATCCATGTTTTTGGCCTCCGGGGAGAACATGGAAGTGAGCAAGGTCCTGAGAATTTTAACCTGATCCACTTGAAGCAGGAACTCATCTTCAACCTGGATATATATATATATATATATATATATATATATATATATATATATATATATATATATATATATATATAATACTGACACTAATGGTGGTTTAGTGGTTAGCATGTTCTCCTCTAGGAATTCCCGGATCAAATCCCAATCTGGGTGGAGTTTCCATGTTCTCCCGGTGTCCTTGTGGGTTTCCTCCGGGTTCTCCGGTTTCCTCTCACAGTCCAAAAACATGAATCAAGGTCAATTGAGTTCTCCAAATTGCCCCATATAGAGTGTGTTTGTGTGTGTGATTGATTGGCGCCCTGTTCTGGGTGTAACTGCCCAGCCAATCCATCGTTGGACACACTCTCTCCCACAGACACACACACAAACTATTTGGGGCAATTTTGAGCATTCGATTGACCTGAAATCCATGTCCATGCGCCCGAAACGTTCTCCCCTGGATGGGCATGGGGAACCCCTCAGCGACCCTAGTATATGATAAAGCGGAAGATAATGGATGGATGGATATATATAACATATTTAGTTCTATATTTGTTTATAACTCTGTTTGTACAGGGACTGAAAAGCCCGTAACAGTAAGCCCAGTACCCAATACTCCCGGATCGGATCCCATTTATAATATATAATTGGGTAATCCTGAATTTCAAAGTATGAATTGCAAATTTCAAGCTTTGGCAACCAAAAACAAGAGATGAAACAAAATGTAAGTAATACATTTCTATTATCAGATCATTTTCCACAGTCTGTATAATGTCTATAGCCTTCATTCAGCATCTAGACTTTGAAGCCATCTTGCTTTATAAACCACATATCTCATACATGACTTTTACAACTCGCCGTTTACATCCATCCATTATCTTCCGCTTTATCCTCTACTAGGGTCGCGGGGGGGTTCCCCATGCCCATCCAGGGGAGAACATCTCGGACGCTGGGCAGATACACCCAGGACAGGACGCCAATCTATCACTGGACACACACTCACTCACACAGACACACTCTATATGGGGCAATTTGGAGAATTCAATTGACCTTCAATTGAAATTCAATTGATTCAATTGGACTGTGGGAGGAAACAGGAGAACCCGGAGGAAACCCACACGGACACGGGGAGAACATGGAAACTCTACCCAGATGGGGATTCGAACCGGGAAACCCTAGCGCTGAGAGGAGAACGTGCTAACCACTAAGCCACCGTGCCACCCGCCGTTTACAATTCATTCATTATCTCCCGCTTTATCCTCTGTTAGGGTAGCGGTGGGGTTCTCCATGCCCATCCAGGGGAGAGAAAGTCTCGAGCGCTGGGCAGAAGGGCGCCAATCCATCGCTGGGGACACACTCACTCACACAGACACACTCTATATGGGGCAATTTGGAGAACTCAATTGACCTTGATCAATGTTTTTGGACTGTGGGAAAAACCGGAGAACCCGGAGGAAACCCACACGGACACGGGGAGAACATAGAAACTCTACCCAGATGGGGATTCGAACCGGGAAACCCTAGCGCTGAGAGGAGAACGTGCTAACCGCTAAGCCACCGTGCCACCCGCCGTTTACAATTCATTCATTATCTCCCGCTTTATCCTCTATTAGGGTCGCGGTGGGGTTCTCCATGCCCATCCAGGGGAGAGAACGTCTCGGGCGCTGGGCAGATAGACCCAGGACAGGGCGCCAATCCATCGCTGGGGACACACTCACTCAGACAGACAGACACACTCTATATGGGGCAATTTGGAGAACTCAATTGACCTTGATCAATGTTTTTGGACTGTGGGAAAAACCGGAGAACCCGGAGGAAACCCACACGGACACGGGGAGAACATAGAAACTCTACCCAGATGGGGATTCGAACCGGGAAACCCTAGCGCTGAGAGGAGAACGTGCTAACTGCTAAGCCACCGTGCCACCCGCCGTTTACAATTCATTCATTATCTCCCGCTTTATCCTCTATTAGGGTCGCGGTGGGGTTCTCCATGCCCATCCAGGGGAGAGAACGTCTCGGGCGCTGGGCAGATAGACCCAGGACAGGGCGCCAATCCATCGCTGGGCACACACTCACTCACACAGACACACTCTATATGGGGCAATTTGGAGAACTCAATTGACCTTGATCAATGTTTTTGGACTGTGGGAGGAAACCGGAGAACCCGGAGGAAACCCACGCGGACACGGGGAGAACATGGAAGCTCTACCCAGATGGGGATTCGGGAAACCCTAGCGCTGAGAGGAGAACGTGCTAACCACTAAGCCACCGCCTGCCGTTTACAATAATCGAAAAAAAAAAAAGATTTATATATAGAATAATAAACACTATGGAGATAGCACAGTGTGGTGTGAGGGATGGAATTTCAACACGATATTGGGTTCAATGAAAACAGTACGGCAATGTTTTTCTGAACATCAAGGTTCAGAGGTAATAACAGAGGCTGAGAGGTAATTATAGTGAAAGAGTGGGAGCCCGAGAGATAAAACATGCTGAGACAGGCAGCAGTGTGCATGAGAATGAGAGGAATGTGAGCAAAACTCAAGCAAAATTACCTATATGCGCCTTATAGCCAAAACTATTGGGACACCTCACTATTAAAACCCATGAAAGCTGAATTGCAGTGATGTCGGGTTCTAGTTTAATGGAAAGGCCTGCTGATAGAGTATGCTTATGACGTATGTTTCAGATTATGGAGAGCTAGCCTCATGCTGGAACATATAAAAGCCTTCCCCAAATGTTTTTCAGTGTGACCTGGCCAACCTGCAGCACACCCTCCTCTACCCCCATCTTATTTGGAACTGTTAAGGATGTACCACATATGTGGAGGTCCTCAAGTCTATTTCTAAAGTCATGCCTTAAAGTCGGTAAAATACTGACATGTAGTGCAACATGGTATGGTCTGCTCAGGGGGGTCGTGGGGGGTTCCCCATGCCCATCCATGGAAGAACGTTTCAGGTGCTGGGTAGATACACCCAGGACAGGACCCCAATCTATCACTGGACACACACTCACTCACACAGACACACTCTATATGGGGCAATTTGGAGAATTCAATTGACCTTGATCAATGTTTTTGGACTGTGGGAGGAAACCGGAGAACCCGGAGGAAACCCACTTGGACACAGGGAGAACATGGAAACTCGTTTCAGGTGCTAGGTAGATACACCCAGGACAGGGTGCCAATCTATCTCTGGGCACACTTACTCAAACCAATATACACACACCACATAAGGGCAATTTTCGATGGGGCAATTTAGAGCAGCCAATTTACCTTACATGTTTTTGGACAATCGGAGGAGACAGGAGAACTCAGAAAAAAAACCTACGTGGACATGGAACCAAAGAACATGGAAACACCATATACAGTTTTTTTCAGTTAAAATGTAAAGGTTTTTATATAACTTTATTCATTCATTAATTATCTTCTGCTTTATCCTCTACTAGGGTAGCAGAATGTTCCCATGCCCATCCAGGGAGAACGTTTCGGGCACTGGGGGAGAAACACCCAGGACAGGGCGCCAATCCATCGCTGGACACACTCTCTCCCACAGACACACACACAAACTATTTGGGGCAATTTAGAGCATTCGATTGACCTGAAATCCATGTTTTTGGACTGTGGGAGGAAACCGGAGAACCCAGAGGAAACCCACGCAGACACGGGGAGAAGATGGAAACTCCACCCAGATTGGGATTCAAATCCGGTTTACCAGCACTAAGAGGTGAACATGCCAATCACTAAGCCACTGTGCTCCCATATATATATATATATATATATATTTTTTTTTTTTTTTATATGATGCATGTCTATAAAAGTACATAAAGTAAACTGTGTATAGGGCCGGATTTTGCATGTATTTATCTATTAGGGTCGCAGTGGGGTTCCCCATGCCCATCCAGGGGAGAACATCTCGTTCGCTGGGCAGATACACCCAGGACAGGGCGCCAATCTATCACTGGGCACACACTCACTCACACAAACACACTCTATATGGGGCAATTTGGAGAACTCAATTGACTTGATCCATGTTTTTGGACTGTGGGAGGAAACCGGAGAACCCGGAGGAAACCCACGCGGACACGGGGAGAACATGGAAACTCCACCCAGACAAACAAATTTTTTAGAGAACGTGCCAACCACTAAGCCACCGTGCCACCCAGGGTTAAATTAAATAGCATAATAATATCATTCTGACAGTAATCATTACAAAATAATGAAATAATATCATTTTACTGCTGTATTTGAGTAAGATAAAAGTCAGACATTCACATAATTCTGGTCGTTGTCTCCTTTCACGCACTGTGATCAGATTTCATAATCTGTTTAAAAATAGCCTTTGGTTGCGTACTCACTCAAACCCGAGCTGTTAATGGCCTTGACAGACTTCTTCATTTTGCTCAGAAGACTCCGGTCTGCATCCAGCGCCTGCAACATTCCACAAACCGCATTTCATTACGAAAAAAAAACCTCTTTAAAAAATATATACACATAATGATATAAAGATAATAAATTGGTTGCTTAACACATTCCATCTAAAAGCATAATCCTACTTAAGCCAGCGAAACATTAGTCACCGGGATAGTCACAAGATCAGGAAATCGTTTAAGCACCAACAATGATGACCTGGAGTTAACTTTTAACTTTTAATTCCAGGATGATGTGTTTTAATGATGCCGAATTGCCTCATAAGCTCAATGATAGTTCCAATGATACAGAATTAGGATTCATAATCGATCCTGAATTCCTTTCCCATGACCAGATTATTGTTTTTACCTACGACATGGATTTCCATGCAATAGATCTGCACATTCATTCATTCATCCATCATCTTCCGCTTTATCCTCTATTAGGGTCGCGGGGGGGGTTCCCCATGCCAATCCAGGGGAGAACGTTTCGGGCGCTGGGCAGATACACCCAGGACAGGACGCCAATCTATCACTGTACACACACTCACTCACACAGACACGCACACAAACACACTCTATATGGGGCAATTTGGAGAATTCAAGTGACTTGGTCCATGTTTTTGGATTGCGGGAGGAAACCGGAGAACCCGGAGGAAACCCACGCGGACATGGGGAGAACATGGAAACTCCACCCAGATGTTGATTCGAACCGCATGTTCTCCTCTCAGCACTAGGGATTCCCGGTTCGAATCCCATTCTGGCTGGAGTTTCCATGTTCTCCTCGTGTCCGCGCGGGTTTCCTCCGGGTTCTCCGGTTTCCCACAGTCCAAAAACATGGACCAAGGTCAATTGAATTCTCCAAATTGCCCCATATAGAGTGTTTGTGTGTGCCCAGTGATAGATTGGCGTCCTGTCCTGGGTGTATCTGCCCAGCGCCCGAAACGTTCTCCCCTGGATGAGCATGGGGAACCCCACCGCGACCCTAGTAGAGGATAAAGCGGAAGATAATGAATGGATGGATGGATGGATTAAACGGGTAGTCCCGTTCCTAACATCTGATTGGCTGAGCCGATTATTGATTATTGACAATAATACCCAGCTCTGATGGCTTCACATTCGTATCAATGCTTGATTATTTCCCCAATGAATTTTTATAAACAGCGTTCTGTAATTTGGCCACTAGATGGCCGTTCGATAGAGATTGTTAAAAAAGAAAAGAAAGCAGAATCCTGTTAATCAAGGTCAGTTTTCACCTTAAAAACCAGACTAGATTACGTCGCAGAAGGCCAATTTAGTAATGATTTTGCTTTCAATAAACACATTTATGATGGTTTGCCCTGCCCTTGGTGTCCTGGCTTATGGATGGGTGTGGAGATCCCCCCCCCTGTGAACCTAGTATAGGATCAAATGGAAGATAATGAGATGAATTGATGGTGCAGAGAATAAAAACAATGAAAAACACATGTGACAAGGACACAGCATGCTCCTGTGACTCTGTCAGCCCACGCCCTGTGAAGGCAAGCATGTCAGAGTTCTTCTTTGGGAATTTTTCAGGAAATACTGTAAATACTTGTGCCTTGCACAGGTATTTAGTTCAGCTTATACTTTTTACTGTGTTTATTGTTATATTTATTATTAGTAGAATTAATTCTGGTGATCCCTCTCTGTACAGATAGCATTGTTGTTTATAGCATAACTCTAATTTACTTTCAAAATGGCTTTGTTGCATTTGCGAGTTTCTTTATAACACACACTATTTGGATGTAAATATAGATGAGGCAATTTACAGCAGCCAATTTACCTTCAATACATGTTTTTGGACTGTGAGAGGAAACCTGAGAACCTGGAGGAAACCCATGAGGACACGGGGAGAACATGGAAACTCCACCCAGAGTGGGTTTTGAACCTGGATCCCCAGCACTGAGAGGAGAACATGCAAACCACTAAGCCACCGTGCTGTCCATTTAAAAACATACTATAAACATTCATTCATTAATTCATTATTTTCCTCTTAGAGGTTCTACTAGGCTTACGGGGGGGGGGGGGTTGCCCATGCCCATGCCCATGCCCATGCCCATGCCCATCCAGGGGAGAATGTTTTGGGCGCTGGGCAGATACACCCAGGACTGGATGCCAATCTTTCACTGGGTACACTCACACACACACACACACACACACTATATGGGGCAATTTAGAAAATTCTATTTACCTTAAATCCAATTGTTTGGACTGTGGGAGGAAAACCGGAGAACCCAGAGGAAACCCATGTGGACACGGGGAGAACATGGAAACTCCACCCAGATTGGAATACGAACCTGGATCCCCAGCACTGAGAGGAGAACATACTAACCACTAAGCCACCGTGCCGCCCCTCCAATTATTAACATTATTTTTTAAAATAATAGACCATTACAAGTTGATGTCACATTGCATACTGTTTAAAAATTAGTTTGTAGTTTACTGTTTTCAAAAAGTAAGTCATTGCTTCAGAGTTATTGTATCATATCATACTGTATATCCCGTATATAATTATCATTAATAACGACTGCACAGTCAGCATTAAACATCGGAAATGTAACAAGCCACAAATACATTTCTTTATTTTTGCAGCCTCATAGCATTCAGCTCGAAATAGCCTGGAATACATTTGGTACATTACAAATACAAAGCCAAACCGAATACAAAAAGAAAGGAACTTGATATTAGCTATAGCACGACTCACAAACAAACCTATATAAACCACATGGCTAACCTCAAACTCGAAATAAGCCGAGTGTGCGGCATTCGTGAGACACTAGGGCAGGTAACGACAGAACCACAGCCTTAGGGGGTCACATTTTCAAGACGTAAAGAGGTGGAGCGAGGTACAGGAC
Source organism: Corydoras sp. C115 (assembly GCA_019802505.1). Lineage (NCBI taxonomy): Eukaryota > Metazoa > Chordata > Actinopteri > Siluriformes > Callichthyidae > Corydoras > Corydoras sp. C115. The sequence goes on along the minus strand of JAFMOC010000373.1, from coordinate 128,788 downwards.
AATTTTTCTCCATGGCAGGTTGCAGCATGACACTGTAGAGAGGTGGAAGAACAGGCCAGACAACAGGTCTTTACAGAAGTACTAGTTGAGACAACACAAACATTGGCACGAGGAATTGTTTGTTCGTCCTGCATAGCTGAAATGTCACAGCGTTTCAATTGAGGTTGCAATATATATATATATATATATATATATATTATATATAGTATGTATATTATATATAGTATGTATATTATATATAGTATGTATATAGTATGTATATTGTTCGAATCCCAATCTGGGTGGAGTTACCATGTTCTCCCCGTGTCCGTGTGGGTTTCCTCCGGGTTCTCTGGTTTCCTCCCACAGTCCAAAAACATGGATCAAGTCAATTGAGTTCTCCAAATTGCGCCATATAGAGTGTGTCTGTGTGAGTGAGTGTGTGCCCAGTGATAGACTGGTGTCCTGTCTGCCCAGTGCCCGAAACTTTCTCCCCTGGATGGGCATGGGGAACCCCCCCACGCAACCATAATAGAGGATAAAGTGGAAGATAATGGATGGATGGATGGATGGTATATATATAATAGTATATATGGGTTTCCTCCTGGTCCTCTGGTTTCCTCCCACAGTCCAAAAACATGCATTCAATGTGAAGTGGCTGCCTTAAATTGCCCCATCTAATTTGCCCCATATAGTGTGAGTCCTTAGTGCATCTGCCCAGTATTGTCGTTAAACTGATTTTTGGGATACACATCTTAATCAGGACGGCACGGTGGCTTAGTGGTTAGCATGTTCTCCTCTCAGCGCTAGGGATTCCCATTTTGAATCCCAACCTGGAGTTTCCATGTTCTCCCCGTGTCCACGTGGGTTTCCTCCGGGTTCTCCGGTTTCCTCCCACAGTCCAAAAACATGGATGAAGTTCAAATGAATTCTCCAAATTGCCCCATATAGAGTATGTCTGTGTGAGTGAGTGTGCCCAGTGATAGATTGGACTGGGTGTATCTGCCCAGCGCCTGAAACGTTCTCCCCTGGATGGGCATGGGGAACCCCCCCATGACCCTAATAGAGGATAAAGCGGAAGATAATAGATGGATACATCCTAATCATAGGCGGCTGCAACTACACTTAGTACTTCTATACTTCAAATACTTGTAATTAAATTCCAATCCGGGTTCTCCAGCTTCCTCCCACAGTCTAAAAACATGGATTCAAGGTACATTGAATGCTCTAAATTGCCCTATATAGTGTATGTATGTGTGATTGAGTGCGCCCAGTGATCGATTGGTGCCATATTCTGGGGTATCTTCCCAGTGCCCAAATCGTTTTCCCCTGGATGGGCATGGAGAACCCCTCCCCCGTGACCCTAGTAGAGGATTAAGTTGAAGATGAAGCTTTCCTTACAGCCCATTCATTAAAAAAAATGTATCCTGAGAAAGAACAGAAACTGAAAGTGGGTTTCGCTCAAATGCACAAAATCAGCTTTTATGTAGCTGAACTCAAGGTCACGTTCTATAGTAGTTTTGGAAGTGGATGGTTATACTTAGCAAGTGCTAATTTAATGTTTTATTGTTACCCGACAGCTTGGGCTGAACACAGGGGCCAAAATAAAAGCACACAGTGTATTGCAATTCTACAAGACACTAAGCGTAAACAATATTTTGGAGGGCACAACCTATATCATACAATACCACGTGGTACCACAGTGGTTCTGCAGGTGTAGAAGGGGCCCGCCACCTGTAGTGTTGTGGATGTAAAGGTCATGTGCCATGTAAGGTATTATTTACGCCATGCTGGCATGCGCCTGGAGATATTTTTGTATTGCGTCGATAATATTTATTATAATACATTTTATAAACCACTATTGTGGAATGTGATCGGGTTGCTGTGCATGTTTCATACTGCCTGTTTCAATAACTCCACTGGATTAGACACAGCAGTACTGCTGAAGTATTTAAACAGTCTTTACTCACTCTGCAATCTATTAGACATGTCTTCCCCCTTACTTCTTACCTGGTGGTCCTTACTATAAAATAATAAGTTACTCTGAAGTGTAGTTAGTATAGTACAGCAAATTAAACTATAGTGTACCACATTATAAACTATAAACTATAGTGCCCTATATGTATTGTTAGTGTGGTGCACTAATGTGTACCACAGAATAGTGTACTACACTGAAGTGCCCTACTGTATTGTTTAACAGTGTATTATAGTGTAGTGCACTATAGTGTACCATAGAATCGTGTACTATGGAGTATTGCAGTATAGTGTTCTGTAGGGAAATAAACTATAGTGTACCATAGAATAGTGTACTACACTGTAGTGCCCTATACTGTATTGTTAAGCAGTGTATTATAGTGTAGTGCACTAATGTGTACCATAGAATAGTGTACTACGGTGTATTGCAGTATAGTGTTCTGTAGGGAAATGCACTATTGTGTACCATAGAAGAGTGTACTAGAGTGTAGTGCCTTATACTGTATTGTTAAACAGTGTATTATAGTGTAATGCACTAATGTGTACCAGAGAATCGTGTACTATGGTGTATTGCACTATAGTGTACCATAGAATAGTGTACTAGAGTGCAGTGCCCTATACTGTATTGTTAAAGTGTATTAAAATGCAGTGCACTAATGTTTAACATAGAATAGCGTACTAGAGTGTAGTGCCCTATACTGTATTGTTAAACAGTGTATTATAGTGTAGAACACTAATGTGTACCATAGAATAGTGCATTACAGTGTATTGCAGTATAGTGTTCTGTAGGGAAATGCACTATAGTGTACCATAGAATAGTGTACTACACTGTAGTGCCCTTTACTGTATTGTTAAACAGTGTATTATAGTGTAGAACACTAATGTGTACCATAGAATAGTGTACTACACTGTAGTGCCCTTTACTGTATTGTTAAACAGTGTATTATAGTGTAGAACACTAATGTGTACCATAGAATAGTGTACTACACTGTAGTGCCCTATACTGTATTGTTAAACAGTGTATTATAGTGTAGAACACTAATGTGTACCATAGAATAGTGTACTAGAGTGTAGTGCCCTATACTGTATTGTTAAACAGTGTATTATAGTGTAGAACACTAATGTGTACCATAGAATAGTGTACTAGAGTGCAGTGCCCTATACTGTATTGTTAAACAGTGTATTATAGTGTAGTGCACTATAGTGTGCCATAGAATAGTGTACTAGAGTGCAGTGCCCTATACTGTATTGTTAAACAGTGTATTATAGTGTAGAACACTAATGTGTACCATAGAATAGTGTACTACACTGTAGTGCCCTATACTGTATTGTTAAACAGTGTATTATAGTGTAGAACACTAATGTGTACCATAGAATAGTGTACTAGAGTGCAGTGCCCTATACTGTATTGTTAAACAGTGTATTATAGTGTAGTGCACTATAGTGTGCCATAGAATAGTGTACTAGAGTGTAGTGCCCTATACTGTATTGTTAAACAGTGTATTATAGTGTAGTGCACTATAGTGTACCATAGAATAGTGTACTAGAGTGTAGTGCACTTTACTGTATTGTTAAACAGTGTATTATAGTGTAGTGCACTATAGTGTGCCATAGAATAGTGTACTAGAGTGTAGTGCCCTATACTGTATTGTTAAACAGTGTATTATAGTGTAGTGCACTATAGTGTACCATAGAATAGTGTACTACAGTGTAGTGCCCTATACTGTATTGTTAAACAGTGTATTATAGTGTAGTGCACTATAGTGTACCATAGAATAGTGCATTACAGTGTATTGCAGTATAGTGTTCTGTAGGGAAATGCACTATAGTGTACCATAGAATAGTGTACTACACTGTAGTGCCCTATACTGTATTGTTAAACAGTGTATTATAGTGTAGAACACTAATGTGTACCATAGAATAGTGTACTACACTGTAGTGCCCTATACTGTATTGTTAAACAGTGTATTATAGTGTAGAACACTAATGTGTACCATAGAATAGTGTACTAGAGTGCAGTGCCCTATACTGTATTGTTAAACAGTGTATTATAGTGTAGAACACTAATGTGTACCATAGAATAGTGTACTAGAGTGTAGTGCCCTATACTGTATTGTTAAACAGTGTATTATAGTGTAGTGCACTATTATGAAACATAGTGTACTGTACTGATTGCAGATTTAAATACTTGTAATGTAGGAAATTATAGTTTAGTAAAGTCCTTTTTTAAGCTTAATGTACAGTAATGTAGAGTATACTATACTATAGTATACTATAGTGTACTTCAGACGTGCTTTTGCACTATTATATGGGCGAGGTACACCTCAGGTACACTGCAGGTAAAAGCAAGGAAGCACCATTTCCATCTTTATCAGTCTTTCTGAATGTTATATAAACATTATTTATGGAAGAAAAGAGAAATGAAAGTTGTCTGGTGTTTTTTATTTGATTTATTTTATTTATTTATTTAAGGATAATAACGAAGGTTCGAACCCGACTCACCTCCTCGAGTCCGGATACGGTATTCCTGCAGTGTCCCATTCGGGTGGTGAAGATCGAGGTTGTGGGAGCTTTATAATCCTCCAAAGTAATTTCAATAAACTCAGACAATGATAACTGGTCCGACATGATTCTCGCCATTATTAAAATCGAGCTGAGAAAAAATTTAAATTACAATAAAAATTCCTGTACAAACACGAACGCGTTATTCATTCCAATCTCTTCTGTACTTCCTTGTTTGCTGAACAATATCAAAGTGCCGCATGCGTTAATAAGAACAGAAATAGTCCTTTAATGGTATAGAATTCCACGCCATAGAGCGCAGTTGGAAGGAAGATTAAAGTCCGGCATTGTTGATTTGCGCTAATGTAAACTTACTTCTTCTATTAAAGCGCCGACGCCGCGGGTCTGAGACCAGCAGCCAATCAGGAGGCAGCATTGAGGTGCCGGGAGGCGGGACGGAACTGTTGACTGACAGGCAAACCGACCGCTAATAGAGCGCAGCGACTCACAGCGGCTCAATAACACTTTTGAAATACATTCATTAAAATAGACGATATACTTCTGGAGCGGCACGGTGGCTTAGTGTTTAGCACGTTCTCCTCTCAGCACTAGGGATTCCCGGTTTGAATCCCCATCTGGGTGGAGTTTCCATGTTCTCCCCGTGTCTGCGTGGGTTTCCTCCGGGTTCTCCGGTTTCCTCCCACAGTCCAAAAACATGGATCAAGTCAATTGAATTCTCCAAATTGCCCCATATAGAGTGTGTCTGTGTGAGTGAGTGTGTGTCCAGTGATGGATTGGCGCCCTGTCCCTGTCCTCTATCTGCCCAGTGCCGAGACGTTCTCCCCTGGATGGGCATGGGGAACCCCACCGCGACCCTAATAGAGGATAAAGCGGGAGATAATGAATGAATGAATAATGATATACTTCTGGGGGCAAAGTGGTTAGCGTGGGTTTCCCACAGTCCAAAACAGTATGTAGTGCCCTATACAATATTGTTAAACAGTGTATTATAGTGAAATGCACTATAGTGTACCATAGAATAGTGTACTAGAGTGAAGCAGCCTTAACTGTATTGTTAAACAGTGTATTATAGTGTAGTACACTAATGTGTACCATAGAATAGTGTACTAGAGTGCAGTGCCCTATACTGTATTGTTAAACAGTGTATTATAGTGTAGTGCACTAATGTGTACCACAGAAGAGTGTACTACGGTGTATTGCCTGTAGGGAATGCACTATAGTGTACCATAGTGTACTAGAGTGAGTGCCCTATACTGTATTGTTAAACAGTGTATTATAGTGTAGAACACTAATGTGTACCATAGAATAGTGTACTAGAGTGTAGTGCCCTATACTGTATTGTTAAACAGTGTATTATAGTGTAATGCACTAATGTGTACCAGAGAATCGTGTACTATGGTGTATTGCAGTATAGTGTACCATAGAATAGTGTACTAGAGTGTAGTGCCCTATACTGTATTGTTAAACAGTGTATTATAGTGTAGAACACTAATGTGTACCATAGAATAGTGTACTAGAGTGTAGTGCCCTATACTGTATTGTTAAACAGTGTATTATAGTGTAGAACACTAATCTGTACCATAGAATAGTGTACTAGACTGTAGTGCCCTATACTGTATTGTTAAACAGTGTATTATAGTGAAATGCAATATAGTGTACCATAGAATAGTGTTCTACACTGTAGTGCCCTATACTGTATTGTTAAACAGTGTATTATTTTGTAGTACACTAATGTTTACCATAGAATAGTGTACTAGAGTGTAGTGCCCTATACTGTATTGTTAAACAGTGTATTATAGTGTAGTGCACTAA
>JAFMOC010000373.1:75000-117500 GCA_019802505.1 Corydoras sp. C115 | reverse complement strand
TTTTATTAAACGATTCCAAAGACTCTGTTATTAAAAATTTTAAAAATAATTCATTAATGTGTTTATTTACAGCAAAATCGTTAATAATCTAGTCTTCCGCGACGTAAACTAGTCCGTTTTTTTACAGTGGAAACTGACCCTGACTAAATCGGTGGCAAATAAACAGTGCCGTCTAGTGGCCAAATTACAGAACACACTTCATAACAAACAAACAAAAGAAACACTGACCCTGACTACATGGGTTTCAGTCAAACAGTGCCGTCTAGCGGCCAAATTACAAAACACTTCATAATAAACAAATTAAAGTATTTTGCGTTAAAGAAAGGAGAGCGATAAGCTGCTGAAAGTATTTTTTAGAGGTGTTATTAAGCACGAGTACAGTTGCACGTCTTTCCTGTAATTTATTTACAGTAATACACAACCTCGAGTGCATTCCTGCTTCTATTAAACAGTTCCAAACACTATATGTTATTAAAATTTAAAAATTAATGCATTAATGTGTTTATTTACAGCAAAATCGTTAATAATCTAGTCTTCCGTGACGTGAACTAGTCCGTTTTTTACAGTGGAAACTGACCCTGACTAAATGGGTGGCAAATAAACAGTGCCGTCTAGTGGCCAAATTACAGAACGCACTTCATAACAAACAAACTAAAGAAAGTATTTTGCGTTAAAGAAAGGAGAGCGATAAGCTGCTGATCAGACCGCTGTGAGTTCAGACTGCTGCTGCGAGCAGATGAAGCCTTTCTGTTTGTTTACCAACTTTTATTAATAAATAAATCATTTAGGTACGAGAGGGTATTGCATTATTATGAACAAATCACGGGAAAGAGGTGTTATTAAGCACGAGTACAGCTACACCTCTTTCCTGTGATTTATTTACAATAATACACAACCTCGAGTGCATTCTTGCTTTTATTAAACAGTTCCAAACACACTATGTTATTAAAATTTAAAAATTATTTAATTAATGTTCATTTACAGCAATAATGTGCTCTTCCGCGACGTGAACTAGTCCATTTTTTACAGCAGACACTGACCCTGACTACATGGGTTTCAGTCAAACAGTGCCGTCTAGTGGCAAAATTACAGAAAACACTTCATAACAAACAAATTAAAGAAAGGAGAGCGATAAGCTGCTGATCAGACCGCTGTGAGTTTAGACTGTGCTGCTGCTGCGAGCAGATGAAACCTTTCTTTTTGTTGTACCTTTATTGTTGCCAACTTTTAAAATAAAAACATTATTATGAACAAATCACGGAAAAGAAGTGTTATTAAGCATGAGTACAGTTGCACCTCTTTCCTGTGATTTATTTACAATAATACACAATCTCGAGTGCATTCCCGCTTTTATTAAACGATTCCAAACACTATGTTATTCAAATTTTTAAAAATAATTCATTAATGTGTTTATTTACAGCAAAATCGTTAATAATGTGCTCTTCCGTGACGTGAACTATTTCGTTTTTTACAGCAGACACTGACCCTGACTACATGGGTTTCAATCAAACAGTGCCGTCCAGTGGCCAAATTACAGAACACACTTCATAACAAACAAATTAAAGAAAGTATTTTGCGTTAAAGAAAGGAGAGCGATAAGCTGCTGATCAGACCGCTGTGAGTTCAGACTGCTGCTGCGAGCAGATGAAGCCTTTCTGTTTGTTGTACCTTTATTGTTTGCCGACTTTTAAAATAAAAACATTTAATAAACAAATCACGGGAAAGAGGTGTTATTAAGCGTGACGCGTAGTGGAGTACAGTTACACCTCTTTCCTTTGATTTATTCACTACAACACACAACCTCGAGTTCATTCTTGCTTTTATTGAACGATTACAAACACACTATATTATTTTTAAAAACGAGGTTTAATTCATAAATGCGTTTGTTAAAAGCAAAATCGTTAATAATCTAGTCTTCCGCGACGTGAACTAGTCCGTTTTTTACAGCGGACACTGACCCTGATTACATGGGTTTCAATCAAACAGTGCCGTCTAGTGGCCAAATTACAGAACACACTTCATAACAAACAAATTAAAGAAAGTATTTTGCGTTAAAGAAAGTTCAGACTGTGCTGCTGCTGCTGCGAGCAGATGAAACCTTTCTGTTTGTTGTACCTTTATTGTTTGCCGACTTTTAAAATAAAAACATTTAATAAACAAATCACAGGAAAGAGGTGTTATTAAGCGTGACGTTGTAGCGGAGTACAGTTAAACCTCTTTCCTTTGATTTATTTACAATAATACACAACCTCGAGTTCATTCTTACTTTTATTAAACGATTCCAAACACTCTATGCTATTAAAATTAAAAAATTAATTCATTAATGTGTTTATTTACAGCAAAATCGTTAATAATGTGCTCTTCCGCGATGTGGTCTTACAGCAGACACTGACCCAGACCAAATGGGTGGCAAATAAACAGTGCCGTCTAGTGGCCAAATTACACAATATTCACAATAATACACAACCTCAAGTGCATTCTTGCTTTTATTAAACAGTTCCAAACACACTATGTTATTAAAATTTATATTTAATTAATTAATGTGTTTATTTACAGCAAAATCGTTAATAATCTAGTCTTCCGCGACGTGAACTAGTCCGTTTTTTTACATTGGACACTGACCCTGACTAAATGGGTGGCAAATAAACAGTGCCGTCTAGTGGCCAAATTACAGAACGCACTTCATAAAAAATATTTTTTATATCAATAAAAAATTTTAACTAGCAATTTCTATTTCGTGGCACGGTGGCTTAGTGGTTAGCATGTTCTCCTCTCAGCACTAGGGATTCCCGGTTCGAATCCCAATCTGGGTGGAGTTTCCATGTTCTCCCCGTGTCTCCGTGGGTTTCCTCCGGGTTCTCCGGTTTCCTCCCACAGTCCAAAACGTGGATCAAGAACAATTGAGTTCACCAAATTGCCCCATATAGAGTGTTTGTGTCTGCCCTGCGCCCGAGACGTTCTCCCCTTGATGACCCCCCCCCCCGCGACCCTAATACAGGATAAAGCGGAATATAATGGATGGATGGATGGAATTTCTATTTCGTAAACCAACTCTTTTGAATTAAGTAATTAAAAAATAAAATAAAAATAATGTACCCAAAGTAAAACATGGGGATTCTGGTTCAAATCCCAATCCGGTTGGAGTTTCCATGTTCTCCCTGTCGGGTTCTCTGGTTTCCTGTGTGAAGAGGTGTACCGATGCATGATGAGTGCCAAACCCTCTGTTACTCCTTGAATGCAGCTCTTCTGAAATACAGATTCCTTTTTTGCTTTTCAGAGGTGCGGGGCAAGAAGTCGGCCGGTCATGCATCATCCTGGAATTCAAGGGACGCAAAATTATGGTATGTGTACTGCACGGTGCTCACGTTCTTCTTAATGACATTGGATGAGGCTCATGCATAACTCCTGTTTCAGCTGGACTGTGGTATCCACCCCGGCCTTGAGGGAATGGACGCCCTGCCTTACATCGATTTGATCGACCCTGCAGAAATCGATCTGCTGCTCATCAGCCAGTGAGTGTCTCCTGAGTGCGAGGTAAAGCTTTGTTCGGCGTACCTTTAAGCCTGAACTTTGTTTTTCTGTAGTTTTCACCTGGACCACTGCGGAGCCCTGCCGTGGTTTTTACAGAAAACTAGTTTCAAAGGAAGAACCTTCATGACGCACGCGACTAAAGCCATCTACCGCTGGTTACTCTCCGACTATGTCAAAGTCAGGTAAACACCACCAGCACGAAGCCCAGAACGGGATGATTTGGCAACCGCCTCTCCAATGTGTAGCTCATATTAAAATGTGGTCCATCTGTTGTTGTTGTTGTGCCACAGTAACATTTCGGCGGACGACATGCTGTACACCGAGACCGATCTGGAGGAGAGCATGGACAAGATCGAGACTATTAACTTCCACGAGGTGAAAGAAGTGGCTGGGATAAAGTTCTGGTGCTACCATGCTGGGCATGTGTTAGGAGCGGCCATGTTCATGATCGAGATCGCTGGGGTGAAGGTGGGTGCACATGATTTAAAGTATACTCATCTTTAACGGTGGTGGTTGATCATTAATTTATTCACCATTTTCTCATATCCTGGTTTGTTAGTGGGTAATGATCGGCTCAAATGGTTAAATCTGCATAAACGCTGGTGAACGCCATTGTACAATATGTTCATTAAATGAGAAACAAATACAGCATCTTCAAATTATCATAATTATTCCATCCATCCATTATCTTCTGCTTTATCCTCTACTGGAGTCGTGGGGGGGGGTTCCCCATGCCCATCCAAGGGAGAACGTTGAGCACGGGCGCTGGGCGGATACACCCAGGACAGGGCGCCAATCTATCACTGGGCACACACTCACACAGACACACTCTATGTGGGGCAATTTGACCTTGATCCATGTTTTTGGACTGTGGAAGGAAACCCGAGAACCCGGAGGAAACCCACGCGGACACGGGGAGAACATGGAAACTCCACGCAGATTGGGATTTGAACCGGGAATCCCTAGTGCTGAGAGGAGAACATGCTAAACACCAAGCCACCGTGCCGCCCATATTTATATTTATAGTTTTGTTTTATTCAACTGAATGTTTTTAGCATATTAATATTAAATACAATTTTTATGTTTATTTTGTTGCAGTGCTATTTTCGTTTCATCAAATTGAATACGTTTAGGGTGGCACGGTGGCTTAGTGGTTGGCATGTTCTCCTCTAAGCGCTAGGGATACCCGGTTCGAGTTTCCATGTTCTCCCCGTGTCCACGTGGGATTCCACCGGGTTCTCCGGTTTCCTCCCACAGTCCAAAAACATGGATCAAGGTCAAATGAGTTCTCCAAATTGCCCCATATAGAGTGTGTCTGTGTGAGTGAGTGTGTGCCCAGTGATAGATTGGCGTCCTGTCCTGGGTGTATCTGCCCAGCGCCCGAAACGTTCTCCCCCCCCCGCGACCCTAATAGAGGATAAAGCGGAAGATAATGGATGGATGGATACATTTAATGAATGAATAAAAAATGAATCAACTCTTTAGTTTGGCAGATCTTTGTTCGAAAGAAAGTTATATTCAGCATCTGATAAATATGTTATGTGTTTAGTTTAAGGACCGGGCGTTTCTGTTCCTCATGTACGTCATTTGTTTTCTAGATCCTTTATACAGGAGACTTTTCTCGTCAAGAAGACAGACATCTGATGGCGGCGGAAATACCCAGTGTTAAACCAGACATCCTCATCACCGTGAGTACCTCATAATCATCATGTTCTCTGTCTTAATGTGAAGGACTCAACCGTTTACTGTCGTGCATCATGTCCATGTTCGCAGGAGTCCACTTATGGAACTCACATCCATGAAAAGAGGGAGGAAAGGGAAGCCCGCTTTTGTAACACGGTCCACGACATCGTGAACCGCGAGGGCCGCTGTCTGATTCCTGTTTTTGCACTGGGTCGAGCTCAGGAGCTTTTGCTGATCTTGGGTAAAATCATTTGTTTATAATATTTTACATCAAAAATCATATTAAATCTCCATATAAGAAGAGTGGGAGTTCTCATTATTAGTATATTTTTGTTGCTAATAATGAATCAGTGTGTTAAGGACCTTAAATCTGATTGGTTGAGCTGTTTGTCCAGCCATGACGTATTTGACTATAACACACACACCTCTGAGCGCTTCACATTCGTATCAATGCCTGACATACAATACATTATTTTCCCAATGTTGTTTATGAACTGTGTTCTGTGATTTGGCCACTAGATGGCAGTTGATTGTTAGAGAGACCGGAAACCTGTTACTCAGCGATCAGCGACTAGATCACCTTGCGGAAGCCCAGTTTATTAACTTTAATTCATTCATCCATCGTTCTATTTATTGTTGCAGTTGATTAATAAATAATTTTGCGTATTGTTAAATTGCCAAACAAAGATTTTTAAGCAGATTTCATACAGCAGTTACACGTCATTTAATTAACAAGGCTGTAATTAACTGTGAGGCGGCACGGTGGCTTAGTGGTTAGCACGTTCGCCTCTCAGCACTAGGGATTCCCGGTTCGAATCCCCATCTGGGTGGAGTTTCCATGTTCTCCCCATGTCCACGTGGGTTTCCTCCGGGTTCTCCGGTTTCCTCCCACAGTCCAAAAACATGGATCAAGTGAATTGAATTCTCTAAACTGCCCCATATAGAGTGTGTCTGTGTGAGTGAGTGTGTGCCCAGCGATGGATTGGCGCCCTGTCCTGGGTGTATCTGCCCAGCGCCTGAGATGTTCTCCCCTGGATGGGCATGGGGAACCCCACCGTGACCCTAATAGAGAGTGAATGAATAATTAACTGTGTAAATTGTTCGTTCCTCTTCTTTTAGATGAGTATTGGCAGAATCACCCGGAGCTTCATGACATTCCCATCTATTATGCCTCATCTCTGGCCAAAAAGTGCATGGCTGTGTACCAGACGTACGTCAACGCCATGAATGACAAGATTCGCAAAGCCATCAACATCAACAACCCTTTTGTCTTCAAGCATATCAGCAACCTCAAGGTCAGAACTCAAAAAATAATTGATTTAACTTTTATTAAAATTTATTAAGTTATCCATCCATCCATTATGTTCTACTTTATCCTCTAAAAAAGGATAAAGGGGGGGGGGGGGGGGGGTTCCCCATGCCCATCCAGGGGAGAACGTTTCGGGCGCTGGGCAGATACACCCAGGACAGGACACCAATCTATCACTGGGCGGGAACACACTCACACAAGCACACTCTATATGGGGCAATTTGGAGAACTCAATTGACTTGATCCATGTTTTTGGACTGTGGGAGGAAACTGGAGAACCTGGAGGACACCCACGTGGACACGGGGAGAACATGGAAACTCCACCCAGATTGGGATTCGAACCGGGGATCCCTAGCGCTGAGAGGCGTTTGTGCTAACCACTAAGCCAGCGGGTCGCCCTATCAAGTTATTAATTGTTTAAAAACATTAACAGATATATGTGTGATTTAGTTGTGTAGTGGTTAGCACGCCCACCTCTCAGCACTTGGGATCCAGGTTCGAATTCAGATCTGGGTTTCCATGTTCTCCCCATGGCCGTGTGGGATTTCTTTGGGTTCTCCAGTTTCTAAAAGCAGTATAAATACATGAATTGAAGGTGAATTGGCTGCTCTAAATTGCCCCTATATTTAGTGTGTGTCCAGCAATGGATTAGCACTCTGTCCTGCACAGCACCCAAAAGATTTTCCCCTGGATGGGCATGGGGAACCCCATACCTTGTCCCTAGTACCCTAGTATAGGATTAAGTGGAATATGATGATGGTGTTTATTTATTTATATATTTATATAAAGTCCAAAAACATGGATCAAGGCCAATTGAATTGCCTCAAATTGCCCCATAAAGAATGTGTGTGAGTGTCAGCCCAGTGATAGATTGGTGCCCTGTCCTGGGTGTATCTGCCACACAGACACACTCTATATGGGGCAATTTGGAGAATTTAATTGACATTGATCCATGTTTTTAAACTGTGGGACGAAACTGGAGAACCCGGAGGAAACCCACACGGACACGGGGAGAACATGGAAACTCCACCCAGATTGGGATTCGAACCGGGAATCTCTAGTGCTGAGAGGAGAACATGCTAACCACTAAGCCACCGTGACGTCCTCCATGTAGAGCAATGGGGGATGAATTAATAAATGGATTTTCTGTTATTTTTCTTGTGTAGTTGTGTATTCTGTCTTTTTTATTTAATTTATTTATCTCTCATGCCTTGGTGTTTCTTTCGTCTTTTCTTTCTCAGAGCATGGACCACTTTGATGACATCGGTCCTAGCGTGGTCATGGCTTCTCCTGGTATGATGCAGAGTGGCCTCTCTAGAGAGCTCTTTGAAAGCTGGTGCACTGACAAAAGAAATGGGGTCATCATCGCCGGATACTGCGTAGAGGGAACTCTCGCCAAGGTACTGAAAAATTTTCCATGTTCTCTCCGTGTCCGCGTGGGTTTCCTCCGGGTTCTCCGGTTTCCTCCCACAGTCCAAAAACATGGATCAAGTCAATTGAATTCTCAAAATTGCCCCATATAGAGTGTGTATGTGAGTGAGTGTGTGTACAGTGATAGATTGGCACCCTGTTCTGGGTGTATCTGCCCAGCGCCCGAAACGTTCTCCCCTGGATGGGCATGTGGACCCCCCCCCGCGACCCTAATAGAGGATAAAGCGGAAGATAATGAGGGAGCGGTAGCTCAGTGGTTAGGGCGTTGGGCTATCAATCTGAAGGTTGGGGGTTCAAATCCCAGGTTCACTGAAGTTACCAGTGTGGGTCCTTGAGCAAGACCCTTAACCCTCATTGCTCCAGGGATGTTGTGATTAACCCTGTGCTCACCTTGTAAGTCACTTTGGATAAAAGTGTCTGATAAATGACCAAATGTAAATAATGGATGGATCTTACAAAAGAGTGGAATCTTAGTAAAAGTGCAGCTGAATAAATGTATGTGGCGGCTCCTGCTCCAATGCCATGTTTAATTCCATGTATTAGTCCCATCTTTTATTGATTTCCATCCATTATCTTCCGCTTTATCCTCTATTAGGGTCGCGGGGGGGGGGTCCACATGCCCATCCAGGGGAGAACGTTTCGGGCGCTGGGCAGATACACCCAGGACAGGGTGCCAATCTATCACTGGGCACACACTCACTCACATACACACTCTATATGGGGCAATTTGGAGAACTCAGTTGACCTTGATTCATGTTGGTCATGGATTTGGACTGTGGGAGGAAACAGGGAATTTGAACCGGGAAACCCTAGTGCTGAGAGGAGAACATGCCAAACACTAAGCCACCGTGCCGTCCCTTCTTTTATTGATTTCCCAAGTAAAAATAAGTTTCCAAGTCCAGACTGGGAAAAGCTTCCCTCAAGTTATCAGACTGCCAACAGTTAACAGTCTTGTAACTGAACACACACACACACACACACACACACACAAACCCTATATACAGTACCAGTCAAAAGTTTGGACACACCCCATTTTGCTTCATTGTCTAATACCTGCTCTGTGGTGATACCATTAGGGTTCTGACCATTAGCAAACAGATGGACTACAGTCTGGAACTGGAATTACAAAGTCCATCTTTACAGATGTGTCCAAACTTTTGACTGGGGCTGTATAAAAAAAATGTTATTTAAAAAGCTGTTTCACTATCGAGCACTCCGGTGTTCCCTCTCATCAATGTCTGAGTCAGTCTCGTCACCAGGCGGCCGTTCAGCAACGATGCTGGACGACGGTTACAGCAGAACCCTCAGCCCAGGCTTCCACAATCCATTCACAGACGTGGCGTAACTCGCCCGCCGCCGCCTCCGAGTTTTAGTAAACGTGTGTTCGCCGTCTATCATCCATCGCTCCCACGCCGCCCGCAACTTTACTTTAAATGCCCTGTTTACGCCAATGTCCAGCGGTTGGAGTTTATTTAATCCTCCCGGAATGACGGCAAGCTCCGAATTAATTTTCTTCACTCGGTTTTTCACGTTGTCTGTGAGATGAGCGCGCATGGAGTCACAGATCAGCATGACGGTGATGTGTGGAAAAAAGCACCCGGTCGCACAACAATACTTTTATAGATTTTGGAACTCAGTACACGTATAAGGCGCACCGGATTATAAGGCGCACGTCCAATTTCTGGGAACATTTTAGACTTTTAGGTGCGCCTTATAGTCCGGAAAATATGGTATATATATATATATATATATATATATATATATATATATATATATATATATATATATATATACACAGAGAGAGAGAGAGAGAGAGAGAGAGAGAGAGAGAGATTCGGACCAACCAAATCACCCAAACACTCAAAGATAATTATTTAAAGCAGTGGGAAAATTGAAAGTCAGTCCCAGAGTAAAATGGAGTGTTATCTGACCCTAAAGCGGCCGTACACACCGGCAGCCTATCTGAGCCGTGTGACGGACCCCGGACCGAGACACGCCCTGACCAGGTACAGACTCAGCGCTCATCAGCTGGCCATCGAGACGGGGCGACACCG
Source organism: Corydoras sp. C115 (assembly GCA_019802505.1). NCBI lineage: Eukaryota > Metazoa > Chordata > Actinopteri > Siluriformes > Callichthyidae > Corydoras > Corydoras sp. C115. Next base: position 107,492 of record JAFMOC010000373.1, on the reverse strand, counting down.
GCAGACCTGGCTGCCCCGAGAGAAGAGGGTGTGTCAGCGATGTCCCCTGAACAGAACCGAGACAGAGCTGCACTTCCTCACTGAATGCACCAAATACACCGAGATCAGAGAAAAATATTACAACAAATTCACACACATCATCCCCAACTTCACCTCCCTCACCCCCACCCAAAAACTGCCCCACCTACTGGGGGAACACAGGGAGAGCTGTGTACTGGCAGCACTGTACACATACACCTGCCACCAAGAGAGGGACAGAGAGTGACCAAACACACACACACACACACACCTCTACTTTTATTTAAATATTTATATATATGTATATATTATACTATTTCATTGTATACTATGTACATTCTTGTAATTTTGTAAATTAGTTTTTATTGTTTATTGTTTTGTTTTTTTTATTTTATTTTTATTTTATTTTTATTTTATTTTTGTAAACCAGCTTTGTGCAATACAAATGGATAATTTGTCATGCAAATAAAGCTTTTAAATTGAATTTAAATTGAAATTAGATATATATATATATATATATATATATATATATATATATATATATATATATATATATATATATATATATATATATGTGTATATATGTATATGTGTGTGTGTGTGTGTGCGGCTCTCATTTAGAAGCATACAGCTGAAACATTAATCTAAATAGCATTTCATTTTTTTTTTTTTTTTTTTTTTTTTTTTTTTTTTTGGAGTTCCGGTGAAAATCTGAACCCAAGTTTCACTTTACTGAGCAACTCCACCTACATGTTTTCAAATTTGAATAAAAAGCTGCGTCCATTTCCTCACTGTTGTTGTTTTCGTTGTTGTGGGTTCGTTTTGTAGCACATCATGTCCGAGCCCGAGGAGATCACCACCATGTCGGGTCAGAAGCTGCAGCTAAAGATGTCCGTGGACTACATCTCCTTCTCGGCTCACACCGACTACCAGCAGACCAGCGAGTTCATCCGAGCCCTCAAACCCCCCCATGTGGTGAGCCGCCGCAATTGCAGAACTGCTCCACCTCCAGGACCCTTTTGCATGTGCTTTAAATATATTTGATGTTCTGTATGTTTAGATCCTGGTGCACGGTGAGCAGAACGAGATGGCCCGCCTGAAGGCAGCTCTCATTAGGGAGTACGAAGACAACGATGAGGTGCACATCGAGGTGCATAATCCTCGTAACACGGAGGCCGTCACGCTCAACTTCAGAGGAGAGAAACTGGCCAAGGTGAGAATAAAGAAAAAAAGAAAATTGTATCAGTAACTGAACAACAGAAAGGTTGATTATTAAAATATTAAATGCTTCGCTATATATTTAAAATGTTAAATTTGCTGACGTGGCTTAGCGAATATTTTAACGTTTACTTAAAATAATTAAATAATTGTTTGTGTTTTTCAATAAAGCAATAAGGCATGAGAGGATGTGCATTATTGGAAATAAATCACGGGACGGGGGTTAGGCACGAGTTATTATTCACAATAATACACAACCTCAAGTGCCTTATTGCTTTTATAAAACACTTACAAACAAACTATTATTAAAAAAAAAACAAGGTTTTATTCGTAAATGTGTTTATTGAAAGCAAAATCGTTAATATACTGGTCTTCCAAGACATAATGTAGTCCGGATTTCAAAGTAAACGCTGGAAACCTGTTACTCAGCGATCAAATACTGCCATGTAGTGGCCAATCAAATAAAGGTTTATAAAAAAGATTGGGAAAATGATGGGTTGTATGTCACACATTGATATGAATGTCAACCGGTCAGCGGTGTGTTTTGTCATAGGGCTCAGCCAATCCGATTTAAGGACCAGAAACTACAGTTTTATAATAAATAATGTAAAGAAATGTGTACACCATGTCTATGTGTACACCATGTCTATTTGTCTACTTGTTTTTAATTGTTTTTAATTTTAATATTTGATTTTTAAATTTAATCCTTATAATCACACTCATTTCAAAAGTCTGTATGTGTGTATATATATATATATATATATATATATATATATATATATATATATATATATATATATATATATATATATATATATTAGGGCTGTATTCAACAAAGAATTTTCATAGTCGAATCTGATTCGTCAGATTTTCCCTATAGTCGACTGATAGTCGAATCTGTTAAAATTTCACCACAAGATGGCGCTATAAGCGTGGTTTTTAAAAATTTTTTTTTTATATATATATTTACTTGTTTTTCTAGAGCACCGTAAATGGGATCCCCGTTCTGGACTTTTTTTCCGCTTCAAAGGAAAAACCTAAAAAAAAAACCCCTAAAAACCTAAAAATTAGGATGATTTTATTTGACAAAAGGCTATATATATATATATATATATATATATATATATATATATATATATATATATATAAAAATAAATATATATATAACGAAAACAAAGACATTTCATGTAAAAACTAATGCTTAGCAGCAGCCATGGGCACCCCCATGTGGTCAAAATGGTACATTCGACTATGAGGTTCACAGTTGACTATGGTTCTACGGTGTGTGTGTGTGTGTGTGTGTGTGTGTGTGTGTGTGTGTATATACTTTATACTCATGTTTCTACACATGTTATGAACTTCACTACCTCTTCTTATACCAGAGTGTATAATTGTATAATAAATGACAAAGTGTATAATTGAATGACAATTTAAAGGTTATCTAAGTCTAAGTCTCTAATGAGATTATGATTGTGTTTTTCTTTTTTAGGTGATGGGCTCTCTTGCAGATAAGAAGTGTGCACAAGGACAGAGAGTCTCTGGCATCCTGGTGAAACGCAACTTCAGTTACCATATCCTCACTCCCTCGGACCTCTCGAGTAAGCTGGTGCCGTTTCCCAGATTAACCATGATGATTAAACTCTGACGTGTGGGAGATCTCATTGTTGTTTAATTCTTTAGATTACACTGAATTGTCTATGAGCACCGTCAAACAGACTCAAGCCATTCCATTCACCGGCCCCTTCTCTCTACTGCACAGCCAGCTGCGTCATTTAGCAGGTATGTACTCTGAATCCCAGGATACAAGGATGCTTTATTATTATTATTAATTCCACGGCATATCTAGGACATACAGGGAATCAATAGATCCTCCTCTCCATAGATAGAAAGAGAGCCGATCATTTGCACCGCCACCATGAGTTAGAGGTGGGTAGAAAATGTGATGAATGTGAAAATCAGTGATAAAAAGCCCGGTTCCAGACTATGCTTTAAACATTTTTCAGCACATTAGCAAATAAGACATAGATGAGAGAGCTTTTGTTTAAGTGGGGGTCAGAAAGGAGGAGAAGCAATGTCTGGGTTGGGCAAGTTCGCCAGGCAGAAAACATATTCACAGTTCTGGGGGTGTTTCACTAAGCAGCTTGCCCCTCAAGGCCAGCTGGTGGCACAGAGAGCCAAAAGCAGATAAGACTTCTTTGGAAACCAAGCATCCCGTGAATTCCCAATCTCACAATCCTTCCGACCCGTTCACAGATCCTCTCCGAGATCGATTCCATGTTGTGATTAAAAGTCACAGTCGGAGTTCAAATGGCTCTGCCAAATACCCATGATCATAAATCCGGATAGATAATATGATAGGATCTTTGTCCTCCCCGGAAAGAGGCGGCAAACGCAGGATCAGCCACTTGCTCCACGCGTCCATTGATTCTGGGCTGGCGGGTTCCCCCCAAACCCCGTCTTCTGGGTGACACATAGAACAGGGAACCAAGCAGGATTGATGAGGAACGGTGCGGGTGAAAGTGACTTGCAAATGAGAGAACAACATACATCTTCGTGTAACGTTAAGTAGGTAACGTTTAGGTAACGTTTGTAACTACATTTACATTACATCACATTACATTTTGTCATTTAACAGAGGCTTTGACCCAAAGCAACTTACAAATGAAAGAGCAACACAAGACGTAGTGTAACGTTAAGTAGGTAACGTTTAAGTAACGTTCCGGCATTAGGTAACGTAGGTTAATATATTTATATTACATTCAGTCATGTAGCAGACGCTATTATTCACAGTTACTCACAAATGAGAGAGCAACACAAGACGTAGTGTTACGTTAAGTAGGTAACGTTTAGGTAACGTTCCAGCACTAGGTAACATAGGTCAATACATTTACATTACGTTTAGTCATTTAGCAGACGCTATTATTCAGTTACTCACAAATGAGAGAGCAACACAAGACGTAGTGTAACGTTGAGTAGGTAACGTTTAGGTAACGTTCCAGCACTAGGTAACATAGGTCAATACATTTACATTACGATTAGTCATTTAGCAGAGGCTATTATTCAGTTACTCACAAATGAGAGAGCAACACAAGACGTAGTGTAATGTTAAGTAGGTAACGTTTAAGTAACGTTCCGGCATTAGGTAACGTAGGTTAATATATTTATATTACATTCAGTCATGTAGCAGACGCTATTATTCACAGTTACTCACAAATGAGAGAGCAACACAAGACGTAGTGTTACGTTAAGTAGGTAACGTTTAGGTAACGTTCCAGCACTAGGTAACATAGGTCAATACATTTACATTACGTTTAGTCATTTAGCAGACGCTATTATTCAGTTACTCACAAATGAGAGAGCAACACAAGACGTAGTGTAACGTTGAGTAGGTAACGTTTAGGTAACGTTCCGGCGTTAGGTAACGTAGGTCCAATACATTTACATTACGTTTAGTCATTTTGCAGACGCTATTATTCAGTTACTCACAAATGAGAGAGCAACACAAGACGTAGTGTAACGTTGAGTAGGTAACGTTTAGGTAACGTTCCGGCGTTAGGTAACGTAGGTCCAATACATTTACATTACGTTTAGTCATTTTGCAGACGCTATTATTCACAGTTACTCACAAATGAGAGAGCAACACATGACGTAGTGTAACGTTAAGTTGGTAACGTTTACGTAACGTTCCAGAATTAGGTAACGTAAGTCAATACATTTACATTACGTTAAGTCATTTAGCAGAGGCTTTGATCCAAAGCAACTTACAAATGAAAGAGTAACACAAGACGTAGTGTAATGTTAGGTATGTAACGTTTAGGTAACGTTCCAGCACTAGGTAACAGGTCAATACATTTACATTACGTTTAGTCATTTAGCAGACGCTATTATTCAGTTACTCACAAATGAGAGAGCAACACAAGACGTAGTGTAACGTTAAGTAGGTAACATTTAGGTAACGTTCCAGCATTAGGTAATGTAGGTTAATACATTTACATTACGTTTAGTCATTTAGCAGACGCTTGATTCCAAAGCGACTTACAAATGAAAGAGCAACACAAGACGTAGTGTAACGTTAAGTTGGTAACGTTTAGGTAACGTTCCAGCATTAGGTAACGTTAGTCAATACATTTACATTACGTTTAGTCATTTAGCAGAGGCTTTGATCCAAAGCAACTTACAAATGAAAGAGCAACACAAGACGTAGTGTAACGTTAAGTAGGTAACGTTTAGGTAACGTTGGTTAATACATCACATTACATTCAGTCATTTAGCAGGCGCTTTGATTCAAAGCGAATAACAAATGAGAGAACAACACAAGATGTAGTGTAACATTTAGGTAACGTTTGTAACTGAATGTAACATGAATGTAATGTAAATGTAGTCATTTAGCAGACGCTTTGATCCAAAGCAACTTATAGATAAAAGAACAAGATAAGTCAGTTGTTACAGAAACACCAGCGACACTGTAGAATTATCAAACCTAAATACACACACACACACTCACTCACACAGACAGACTCACTATATGGGGCAATTTAGAGTGAGGAAATTTCGAGCAGCCAATTTACCTTGAATCCATGTGTTGGGACTGTGGGAGGAAACCCACACCATCCAAATGTAAAAGTGTAAACCAAAGTGTAATTATGGAATTAATGCCTACTCTAAAGTTTTATGTTACCTTTAATTTAATTTATTTAAATAAAAGTTAGGGCGGCACGGTGGCTTAGTGGTTAGCATGTTCTCCTCTCAGCACGAGGGATTCCCGGTTCGAATCCCCATCTGGGTGGAGTTTCCATATTCTCCCCGTGTCTGCGTGGGTTTCCTCTGGGTTCTCCGGTTTCCTCCCACAGTCCAAAAACATGGATCAAGTCAATTGAATTCTCCAAATTGCCCCATATAGAGTGTGTGAGTGAGTGTGTGTCCAGCGATGGATTGGCGCCCTGTCCTGGGTCTATCTGCCCAGCGCCCGAGACGTTCTCCCCTGGATGGGCATGGGGAACCCCACCGCGACCCTAATAGAGGATAAAGCAGGAGATAATGAATGAATGAATAAATAAAAGTTTTATTTTACCTTTGGTGATTGTTAATTGCTGCTGATTGTACATTTGCCCCTCTGAATCCCTCCGAATGACTTCTCTTTGGTTTTTCAGGCCATGTGGAGGAGATTGAGGCGACCGATAAAACCACCCTGAAAATATTCAACAGTATCATTCTGATTCACGAGGGCAACATGATCACGCTGGAGGTAGGAGAGGTTTACTAAAGTTCATTTCACCTTAGAAATCAGATTCAATTATTAAATAGATTAGCTAGTTTTCAGTCATTAAATCTGATTGGCTGTGGTGTTTGTTCAGCCAAGACATTATTGACAATAATGCACGTCACTGACCGCCTCCCATTCGTGTCATTTACATTACATTTACATTTAGTCATTTAGCAGACGCTTTCATCCAAACAACTTACAAATGAGAACATCACACGTCAGTAGCTACGAAGAAAACCAGCTACACTGAGGAATTATCAAACCTGAAGGTTGTCTGATCCTGATCCTGCCTTAAGGTCAGAGTTGGGAAGAGTTCCACTGGTTTGCAGTGGTGAACGCCACGGATTGAGAATTAGCTCCCCTGTGAGGTGGTACCACCAGGCGGCGATCATCATTAGAGCGAAGCATCAATGCAGCATGTTTATAAAAATATCGGTATCATTGGACATGATGTCTGTAACTGGCCAAGGAAGTCAACCATCTCCTCTCGTACTGCATTGTAACTATTCCACCTTACAAGCAAAAAACGCCTGACATCGTAGAACATTTGAAATCATGTAACATTAATGGAAATGTGAGCGAGACATTTCCCGAGGAGCACTAGACAGATAGATGCTTTATTGATCCCAATGGGTAAGTTAGGGCAACCAACAGCTGTACGACATTGTACAAGTTAAACAAATGATATCTTCAGAATAGAAATATGATGTACTAAATCTAAGATTAAGATACAGATTTTATATATATATATATATATATATATATATATATATATATATATATATATATATATATATATATATATATATATATATATATGTGTATGTGTGTGTGTATGTGTGTATGTATATATATATATATATATATATATATATATATATATATATATATATATGTATATGTATGTGTGTGTGTGTGTATACTGTGTGTATATATATTTGTGTGTGTGTGTACACATACAGTATATTTATATAAGGTATTTAAGTATGTGACCCTATAAAAAATAGTGTATACCATATTTTCCGGACTATAAGGCGCACCTAAAAGCCTAAAATATTCCCAGAAATCGGACGTGCGCCTTATACGTGTACTGAGTTCCAAAATCGTGGCGGGCGAGTTACACCACCGTCTGTGAATGGATTGTGGAAGCCTGGGCTGAGGTCTCTGCTGTAACCATCGTCCGAGCTTTCACGAAAGCCGGCATCATTACTGAACAGCCGCCTGGCGACGAGACGGACTCGGACATCGATGAGAGGGAACCCTGGAGTGCTCGATAGTGAAACAGCTTTTTAATTCAGACACAGAAGATGATGACTTTGATGGATTTGTGGGAGAAGAGTGATTAAAATAATGTGTGTTTTGTTAAGTAGTAGAATAAACTTCAATTATAAATCACCGTTTTGCATCCTTTACTTTTCTTGTAGTTCGTATGTTTTAGTAAGTGCCTTATAATACGCTGCCGTACAGAATAAGTACCGTACAGAAATAGAGTCCGTAATTCAGACTGCGCCTTATAATACGGTGCGCCTTATGGTCCGAAAAATACGGTAATAAAATATATAATGCTGTATATATGATATCTATATAATACAGTGTAATTAGATATACATGCTACAGTCTAATTCGCTGATATAGGAGAATATTGAATAGTCAGTCTGGAGTGGGGCAGTCCCATGATTAATTTGTGCTGTGCTGTGAGGAGTTAAGAGTTCCTGAACCTGTCAGTGGTGTAGGACTGGGACTCTCAAAGAGCTCCTTGGCCCGATGCTGGCGCTGTGCAGTGGGGATTCCTAGCAGAATAGCAGAGTAGATTTTGTGACAAAATGACCTAATTGCTTTATTACACATGTAAAGTTAACATTAAGACATTCAAACAGTAAACGCATATCTGTGTTGCAGTGGCTCGCCAACCCTCTGAACGATATGTACGCTGATGCAGTGACCACGGTTGTTCTGGAGGTGCAGTCCAACCCCAAAGCTCAGAAATGTAAGAGTTTGCTTTCATTTTGCATTCAGTTAATAAATCCAGTAACCATTAGTTACAGAAGCTCGGGTTTCAGAGGTACAACCTTCTTGTAGCTTATAGTTCATTCATTCATTCATTCATTCATCATCTCCCGCTTTATCCTCTATTAGGGTCGCGGTGGGGTTCCCCATGCCCATCCAGGGGAGAACATCTCGGATGCTGGGCAGATACACCCAGGACAGGGGGGCAATCCATCGCTGGGCACACACTCACTCTCACAGACACACTCTATATGGGGCAATTTTGAGAATTCAATTGACTTGATTCATGTTTCTGGACTGTGGGAGGAAACCGGAGAACCTGGAGGAAACCCACGCAGACACGGGGAGAACATGGAAACTCCACCCAGATGGGGATTTGAACCGGGAACCCCTAGTGCTGAGAGGCAAACGTGCTAACCACTAAGCCACCATGCCGCCCGTAGCCTATAGTTAACCCAAAAAAAGACTGTACTGTGAAACGTGTGTGTGTTTGTGTGTTTGTGTGTGTTGTGTGTGTGTGTGTGTGTGTGTGTGTGTGTGTGTGTGTGTGTGTGTGTGTGTGTGTTTCACTGCACAGATGGGTTAAATGTGGAGGACCCATTCCTCTGTGTGAAAGCACTGTTGGCAAAAAAGATCACTCATTTTAAAATCACTTAAAAGAGGATAAACAGTGAATTTGATGTCTTTTCAGCTGCACAGCCCGAAGAGGAGAAGGTGGATCTTGATATGTTTCAGAACAGACTACAGATCATGTTCCAGTAAGAACCCTGTACCCATTTCTGAATCAAACCTTGTTTTTTGTTTATTATAGTGTGTTTGTAACCCATCCATCCATTCATTATCTTCCGCTTTATCCTCTACTAGTGTTGTGAGGGGGTTCCCCGTGCCCAACCAGGGGAGAACATTTCAGGCGCTGGGCAGATACACCCAGGACAGGACGCCAATCTATCACTGGGCACACACTCACTCACACAGACACACTCTATATGGGGCAATTTTGAGAACTCAATTCACTTGATCCATGTTTTTGGACTGTGGGAGGAAACCGGAGAACCCGGAGGAAACCCACGCGGACACGGGAGAACATGGGATTCCCAGTTCGAATCCCAATCTGGGTGGAGTCTCCAAGTGCTGAGAGGAGAACATGCCAACCACTAAGCCAGCGTGCAGTCCTTTGTGTTTTTAACCTATCCATCCATCCATTATCTTCCGCTTTATCCTCTATTAGGGTCACGGGGGGTTCCCCATGCCCATCCAGGGGAGAACATTTTGGACGCTGGGCAGATAGACCAATCTATCTAGACAGGACACCAATCTATCACTGGGCACACACTAACTCACACAGACACTCTATATGTGGCAATTTGGAGAATTTAACTGACCTTGATCCATGTATTTTGGACTGTGGAAGGAAACCGGAGAACCCGGAGGAAACCCACGCAGACACGGGGAGAACATGGAAACTCCACCCAGATTGGGATTCAAATTGGGAATCCCTAACGCTGAGAGGAGAACATGCTAACAACTAAGCCCTTGTGTTTGTAACCCTTTTTTAAAAATAATAAGACACTCGAGGTTGTGTATTATCGTGAATAAATCACGAGAAAATAATAAATCTAAGCGTCCTACCTTATACCAGTCATGCTTAAAATTCTAACATGATGATGATGATGATGCCCAAGAGAACTCATGTCGGCGTTCACCACTGCAAAATGGTGGAACGATCTTCCCAACTCTGTCCGTAAGGCAGAATCACTAAACAGTTTTAAGAAACTACTTAAGACGCATCTCTTTAACAAATACCTGTTGTAGAGAAAAAAATAAAAATAAATAAAAAAGGGGGGAGGGGGCGCAGCATCGAATAACAATCAGGTTTTATGAATTTACAGTATAGTTGGTTTTCTTCATGGCTTCTGACTTGTGGTGTTCTCATTTGTAAGTCGCTTTGGATAAAAGCGTCTGCTAAACGACTAAATGTAAATGTAATGATGATGATGATGATGATGATGATGTAATCACATCACAACCTTCTGCATTACTTCACAGAGACATGTTTGGCGAGGACTGTGTGGAACTGAAGGACAAATCGAATTTGGCCGTAACAGTGGATGGCAGGACTGCCTACATCAACCTGGAGTCTAGGGTGAGTGGAAGTTGTGCCGAGTTGTTTGAAATCCACCCCCTCGCTCACAAAGCCTCCGTACTCACACTCCCACTGGTTTGCACTTTGAAATCCTGCTCTAGCCATCTGCTAACTCTCCCATCCGTCCCTGAAACGCAACCTTCACAAAGCATAACCATCACCACTGAGAACGCTGAAGGGAAGCTGAGTGAATATGGTCAGAAGTATGTAGACACTTCAAATGTACAACTTTGAAGTTTACATTACAAGTGTCAGTCAGGACGGTCATGAGATGAGTACAGATTCATTCATTCATTCATCCATAATCTCCCGCTTTGTCCTCTATAGGGTCGCGGTGGGGTTCCCCATGTCCATCCAGGGGAGAACGTTTTGAGCGCTGGGCAGATACACCCAGGACAGGGCGCCAATCCATCGCTGGGCACACACTCACTCACACAGACACACTCTATATGGGGCAATTTTGAGAATTCAATTGACTTGATCCATGTTTTTGGACTGTGGGAGGAAACCGGAGAACCCGGAGGAAACCCACGCGGACACGGGGAGAACATGGAAACTCCACCCCGATGGGGATTCGAACCGGAAATCCCTAGTGCTGAGAGGAGAACATGCTAGTACAGATTTAGATATGATAATTGTCTAAAAATAGGGCGGCACGGTGGCTTAGTGGTTAGCATGTTCTCCTCTCAGCGCTGTGGATTCAACTATGAATTTCTATTTCGTAAACCAACTCCTTTGAATAAAATAATTGAAAAAAAATAAATAAAATAAGGTAACAGAAGTAAAACATGTGGATTTAGGTTCAAATCCCAATCTGGGTGGAGTTTCCATGTTCTCCCCGTGTCCGCGTGGGTTTCCTCCGGGTTCTCCGGTTTCCTCCCACAGTCCAAAAACATGGATCAAGGTCAATTGAATTCTCCAAATTGCCCCATATAGAGTGTGTCTGTGTGAGTGAGTGTGTCCAGTGATAGATTGGCGTCCTGTCCTGGGTGTATCTGCCCAGCACCCGAAACGTTCTCCCCTGATGGGCATGGGGAACCCCCCCGCGACCCTAATAGTCCTCTAGGTAGGACTTAGATTTATAAGGTAGGACATTATCTTCCGCTTTATCCTCTATTAGGGTCGCGGGGGGGTTCCCCATGCCCATCCAGGGGAGAACATTTCAGGTGCTGGGCAGATACACCCAGGACAGGACGCCAATCTATCGCTGGACACACACTCACTCACACAGACACACTCTATATGGGGCAATTTGGAGAACTCAATTGATTTGATTCATGTTTTTGGACTGTGGGAGGAAACCAGAGAACCCGGAGGAAACCCACGTGGACACGGGGAGAACATGGAAACTCCACCCAGATGGGGATTCGAACTGGGAATCCCTAACGCTGAGAGGAGAACATGCTAACCACTAAGCCACCGTGCCGCCCTTATATGGAACCAATAAAGGATTATCTTATAACAAAATGCATAGGGCTCTGCATGTGTGGAAATGATGAAAGAAACCCAAAAATAGTTAAATGCAGAATAGAAACGAGAGAGAAGCCATCGGTTTTTGTGATCGGATTTGCTAAATCAAAACCTGTTCCCTCATCACCTGCAGACTTTCGGTTCTTATCCCGGTGAAGCCACAGCCAGCTGTAACTGGAGCACGGGAGGAATAATGAGCATGCACTCAGCCATCGATCATGGCAATCGAGGGCATCTGTCGAGCTCGTGTGTTCAGTTCTGGGTTTAAACCCGTTCCTCTGTGTGCATTACATCATCCCCAGCGTTTAGTTAAGTCTGGCTGAGGAAACGCGTGATGGTGCTGAGTCTGCGGCGTTAACAGCAGTCGTGATGTGAGGGGCCGGATGTTGATGTGTATTCTGTAATATTAAATACATCCATCTTCAGCTTTATCCTCTATTAGGGTCGTGTGTGTGGGGGGGGTTCCACATGCCCATCCAGGGGAGAACGTTTCGGGCGCTGGGCAGATACACCCAGGACAGGACGCCAATCTATCACTGGGCACACAATCACTCACACAAACACTCTATATGGGGCAATTTGGAGAACTCAATTGACTTGATCCATGTTTTTGGACTCTGGGAGGAAACCGGAGAACCCGGAGGAAACCCACACGGACACGGGAGAACATGGAAACTCCACCCAGATGGGGATTCGACCCGGGAATCCCTAATGCTGAGAGGAGAACATGCTAAACCACTAAGCCGCCCACATTAAATACACCTTGGTTAAATTAATATTACTTCTAATGTTCTGCTAACCCAAAGATACTGACTTATTGTGTACCTGTCAAACGTTTGGACACGCCCCCTTTTGCTCCACCTATTGTCCATGTTCTCAGTTCCACTTCCTGTAAAGATGGACTTTGTAGTTCTACAATTCCAATCTGTAGTCCATCTGTTTGTGTTCTACAGTACATACAGTGTACTCTGTTCTAATGCTCAGAACTCCAATAGAACCACCACAGAGCAGGTATTATGTGGTTGGTGCATTATTGTATCCTATCCCAGCAGTGTCACTGAGGTGTTTAAATGAAACTACAGCAGCACTGCTGCACTAAAACCCCCTCACTGCATCAGTGTCACTGCAGAACTGATGATAAACAATCCATCCATCCATTATCTCCCGCTTTATCCTCTATTAGGTTCGCGGTGGGGTTCCCCATGCCCATCCAGGGAAGAACGTCTCGGGCGCTGGGCAGATACACCCAGGACAGGGCACCAATCTATCACTGGGCACACACTCACGCACGCATACACACTCTATATGGGGCAATTTGGAGAACTCCATTAACTTGTTCCATGTTTTTGGACTGTGGGAGGAAACCAGAGAACCCGGAGGAAACCCACACGGACACGGGGAGAACATGGAAACTCCACCCAGATGGGGATTCGAACCGGGAATCCCTAGTGCTGAGAGGAGAACGTGCTAACCACTAAGCCACCGTGCCGCCCATGATAAACAATCCACCACCCTAATGATACTGTTCTGTGATGGTGCTGACCAACAGAGAACCAACAGGGGACTAACAACAACAAAGAACACAGATGGACTACAGTCTGTAATTGTAAAACTACAAACTCGATCTTTATGATAAGTGGAGGACATGAATAATGGAGCGAGAAGGTGGCGTGTCCTAACTTGTGATGGGTTCATATGTAGTTTTTGAATGTGTGTGTGTGTGTGTGTGTGTGTGTGTGTGTGTGTGCAGACTGTGGAGTATGATGAGAGCGGTGTGGAGGATGAGACTCTGAAGGAGATGGTCGAGCTGGCGGTGCAGAGACTCTACGATGCCATGAATCCTGTGATCTGATCTCGGCCTTCGCAGCGGCAGCAGCACCTGCAGGACTGAAGACGATGGACTTAATACTGATTCATTCAACTCAACACTGTTCTATCTGTTCTGTTTGATTTCTGTTCATTAAAACATCCTGAATCCTCTATATACCCCACTGTAATGTAACAACGTTCTCAACCTTCAGCTCCTTCATTTCAGACTGTTATATCATGTGTCCAGTGATAGATTGACTTCCACAGTCCAAAAACATGGATTAAGGTCAATTGAGTTCTCCAAATTGCCCCATATAGAGTGTGTTTGTGTGAGTGAGTGTGTGCCCAGTGATAGATTGGCGCCCTGTCCTGGGTGTATCTGCCCAGCGCCCCAAACGTTCTCCCCTGGATGGACATGAGGAACCCCCCCCCCCCAATGACCCTAATAGAGGATAAAGCAGAAGATAATGGATGGATATATATATATATATATATATATCCATCCATTATCTTCTGCTTTATCCTCTATTAGGGTCGTGGTGGTGGTGGGTCCGTCCAGGGGGGAACGTTTCGGGCGCTGGGCAGATACACCCAGGACAGGGCGCCAACCTATCACTGGACACACACTATATGGGGCAATTTGGAGACCTTGACCTTGATCCATGTTTTTGGACTGTGGGAGGAAACTGGAGAACCCGGAGGAAACCCATGTGGACACGGGGAGAACATGGAAACTCCACCCAGATGGGGATTCGAACCAGGAATTACTAGCACTGAGAGGAGAACATGCTAAACACTAAGCCACCGTCATCATATCATATAGCTATTGATATTACATTTAGTCATTTAGCAGACGCTTTTATCCAAAGCGACTTACAAATGAGAACACCACAAGTCAGAAGTCATGACGAAAATCAGCTTCACTGTAGATTTATTAAACCTGATCGTTATTAAAAAAGAGATGCGTCTTCAGTAGTTTCTTAAAACTGTTTAGTGATTCTGCCTTACGGACAGAGTTGGGAAGATGGTTCCACCATTTTGCAGTGGTGAACGCCACAGAATGAGAATGAGCTCCTCGGTGAGGTGGAACCGCCAGGCGGCAATCATCACTGGAGCGAAGTGAACGAGTCGGAGTGTATTTTGAAAAGATAGAGTGAAGGTAAGAGGGGAAGATCCAGAAATGGTTCTGTATGCCAGAGTCAGTGACTTGTACTGAATGCGAGCAGCTACAGGAAGCCAATGGAGGGAAGTGAGTAATGGAGTGACATGAGTTCTTGGGGGTTAAACACGAGTCGGGCTGCAGAGTTCTGAATTAGTTGAAGAGGTCTGATGGTGGAAGTTGGGATACCGGCAAGAAGCGCATTACAATAATCAAGCCGGGATAAGACTAAAGCTTGAACAAGCAGTTGGGAGCATGTTCAGTCAGAAAGGGTCTAATCTTCATGTTCTAAAGAAGGACTCTACAAGAACGGGCGGTTTTGATCACATGATCAGAGAGTTTAAGGTGGGAGTCTATTGTGAACCCAAGGTGGAGAGATGGTGGAGCCGTCAGTTTGGAAGCTCAGGTCGTGATGGACTGAGGGTTCGGCTGGAGTCGGAAATTTTAAATTACTTGCATATAGCTAGAGTTGGGTGGCACGGGGGCTTAGTGGTTTAGCATGTTCTCCTCTCAGCGCTAGGAATTCCCTGTTCAAATCCCCATCTGGGTGGAGTTTCCATGTTCTCTGTGTCCGTGTGGGTTTCCTCCCACAGTCCAAAAACATGGATCAAGTCAATTGAATTCTCCAACTTGCCCCATATAGAGTGTGTCTGTGTGAGTGAGTGTGTGTCCAGCGATGGATTGGCGCTCTGTCCTGAGTCTATCTGCCCAGCGCCCGAAACGTTCTCCCCTGGATGGGCATGGGGAACCCCACCGCGACCCTAATAGAGGATAAAGCGGGAGATAATTAACGAATGAATGAATGCATATGACAAGAGTGGGGTGGCACGATGGCTTAGTGGTTTAGCATGTTCTCCTCTCAGCACTAGGAATTCCCGGTTCAAATCCCAATCTGGGTGGAGTTTCCATGTTTTCTGTGTCCGCGTGGGTTTCCTCCGGGTTGTCCGGTGTCCTCCCACAGTCCAAAAACATGGATCAAGGTCAATTGAATTCTCCAAATTGCCCCATATAGAGTGTGTTTGTGTGAGTGAGTGTCCAGTGATAGATTGGCGTCCTGTCCTGGGTGTATCTGCCCAGCGCCTGAGATGTTCTCCCCTGGATGGGCATGGGGAACCCCCCCACGACCCTAATAGAGGATAAAGTGGAAGATAATGGAAATGGAATGAAATAATAAGAGTTACAAATGGCCGAAAGTTTGTATTCAAATGACATTTCTGTGTTCTTGCCGCCATTGGGAAGTGGGGTGGGGCAAGCTAGATTTGAATCAAAACCCTGGGCCTGGATTGGCTGATTTAAAAACTAGGGCGGTAATTTGTGATTGGCTTAGGTAGTTCGGGGTGGGAACTAGACGTAAGGAATATCCATCCATTATCTTCCGCTTTATCCTCTATTAGGTTTGCGGGGGTGGTTCCACATGCCCATCCAGGGGAGAACGTTTCGGGCGCTGGGCAGATACACCCAGGACAGGACACCAATCTATCACTGGACACACACTCACTCACACAGACACACACACTCTATATGGGGCAATTTGGAGAATTCTATTGACCTTGATCCATGTTTTTGGACTGTGGGAGGAAACCGGAGAACCCAGAGGAAACCCACGCGGACACGGGGAGAACATGGAAACTCCACCCAGATTGGGATTTGAACCGGGAATCACTAGCGCTGAGAGGAGAACATGCCAACCACTAAGCCACCGTGCCATCAGAGGTAAAGACTTCAGCTTTTAGATGCTGTGAACGCCTCCGGGGTCTGAAAGAGAGAGAGACCGCAGAAGGAGACCGACCCGCTGGCCGGCGTTACTGACTGACGGCGTCCATGAAGAGTTTTCTTTGTTCTCCGGTTTCTTTCTGCCTTTTCAAAATCAAAAGATCCAACACTGAGATTATAGAAGATATATAATATATGATATAATAGAACTATTAAGCATATATTAAAAATAATAATAATAAATGAAGCCATGAATCTAAGGCATTGTGGTTCTTCTCCCAACAAGACTGCATTTAATACAAACACACGAATGAAATGTTTATCTGCATTCCATTATTATACAGCACAAACATTAATACTGCAGAGAAGCAGGCACTTGTTTAAAGCACACACCCGAAAAAGAGACGGCGGTCTCACGAGCTACAGCCACTTTTTAAATAGAATGCCATCAGGATTGTCAGAGCAGAAAAACCAAACCTCCACAGAACAGAATGCTGGTGAAAACGCTGGTGACGTTTTAAATGCTGGTGAAAACATTCAGATCCACAGTTTACCCATCAGTTACTCTGAAACAAAAGAAAGAACATCCATCCATCCATTATCTTCCGCTTTATCCTCTATTAGGGTCGGGGGGGTTCCTCATGCTCATCCAGGGGAGAACATTTCGGGCGCTGAGCAGATACACCCAGGACAGGACGCCAGTGCATCACTGGGCACACACTCACTCACACAAACACACTCTATATGGGGCAATTTAGAGCATTTCATTTACCTTAAATTCATGTTCAGGGAGAACCTGAAAGAAAGCCCATGCCGACACGGGGAGAACACGGACACTCCACCCATGGACCTGAATCCCCAGTGCCCCAAATCCATTCATTATCTTCCGCTTTATACTCAATTAGGGTCGCGCGTGGGGAGTTGGGGGGGTTCCCCATGCCCATCCAGGGGAGAACGTTTCGGGCGCTGGGCAGATACACCCAGGACAGGACACCAATCCATCACTGGGCACACACTCACTCACACAGACACACTCTATATGGGGCAATTTGAAGAACTCAATTGACTTGATCTATGTTTTTGGACTGTGGGAGGAAAGCGGAGAACCCGGAGGAAACCCACACGGACACGGGGAGAACCGGGAATCCCTAGTGCTGAGAGGAGAACATGCTAACCACTAAACCACCGTGCCGCCCATATATGGAACCAATAAAGGATTATCTTATAACAAAATGCATAGGGCTCTGCGGGAGGAAAGCGGAGAACCCGGAGGAAACCCACACGGACATGGGGAGAACATGGAAACTCCACCCAGATGGGGATTCGAAATGGGAATCCCTAGTGCTGAGAGGAGAACATGCTAAACACTAAGTCACCCAGGCTTCAAATAAAAATGTGTATATATATGTATATATATAAATATAACATACACACACATTTTATAATTAGACAGAACAGATGGTTCATACAGAGGGTATGACTGTCCTGTATTTCTCCAAACAGTATATGTTTATATAATTTCTATATCTTATTTAAATGTACCTTTCTCTAACGCTTAGAAAACATAGTAAACATGGAGCTTTTATAATATTTCACAGTGCTTCTCAAATTAAAACCATTAAACCCAGACGTCCAATGGCAGATTATAAAACACGCATTTAAAACTGGAGTCTGACTTTCAATAACAATGCGGGACAACGACTCGATTTGCGGGACGCCTGAAAAGTAACGAAATTGCCATCTGGTCTAGGGTTCGAATCCTAACATACCCGACGCTCGTCCCTCGTCTTCAGTCACGTACCACCGCTTCGTTCACCTCGCCGCGCTCGTCATGACCTCAACATTTTAAATACTTTAAAAATACTTCTCGACTTTCCTAAACACCCAACGTCTACAGTATACTTGTTCCAATCTCTATTAGGGTCGCGCCGGGGGGGGGGGGGGTTCCCCGTGTGCATCCAGGGGAGAACGTCTCGGGCGCTGGGCAGATACACCCAGGACAGGACGCCAATCCATCACTGCACACACACTCACACACACTCTATATGGGGCAATTTAGAGATGTCCATTTACCATGTTTTTAGACTGTGGGAGGAAACCGGAGAACCCGGAGGAAACCCACGCCGACACGGGGAGACCATGGAAACTCTCCAGCGCTGACAGGAGAACATGCTAACCACTAAGCCACCAGGCTGCGCTGGGGATCCAGGTTCCAATCCTGACCTTAGCTGAGTTTCCAGGTTGTCTCACAGTCTGTGAACATGGATTCGAGGTAAAGTAAACTTAAAGTAAATGCCCAAACTAAATTGCCCCATATAGCACACAAGTGTGTGTGTGTATGTGTCTAGCAATAAATTGCCCCCCCCCCCCAGTATATTTGTTCCAATCTCATGAATACCTGTTTAGGCATGTAAACCATCACCGCATGACACATTGAATACATTACAGTGTAAGAGAAGTCCCTTTGATGCAGCGTCCACATAATTTTGGCTGTAGTTTTGCACTTGTGCTCAGGACGTGTGTTTGTTGTTGGGGATGTGAGGGTTCTCCAGCCCAGCGCTTTGGATATTTCAAAATCCAGTTGCATAAGCATCAGCCCACACGTCCTTTACGCAAGCTGTGATATTAATGCAGACACCCTCATTTCCCCATCACCTGCAGGTTCTACTGCAGAACTGCAGCAGAACAACCCCCCCCGCCCTACACACACACACAATTTCAGCACTCGGTCTCTTTACGTTTACTGAGTCTGCCGGTCTTCATCCTGAACGAGCGTTCCAGATCGTTCTCCCAGATATCGGTCATGTCCTCGAAGGATCGAGCCACCCCTCCGTGGGTGGGGAAGTCCTCCTCCAGGACTTGCGAGTCGTAGCTGGGGTCCTCCTGGATGGTGGCCATGCGGGGCAGCTCGGGGCCGGGGGGCACGGCCGGGCTCGGGGGTGCCGGGACGGGCGGCTGAGGGAAGGGAGGGGTGCCGCTCTGGAAGCGGGGCACGGCCGAGAGACCCGAGGACGAGGGAGGCTTAAAGATGCGGACGGAGGCGGAATCCAGGCTGCTGAGCAGTTCCGCGTTCTGAAAGGCAAACATACGCGGGGACGCAACAGATCAGATCAGGGCAGCCTGCAGGCGGCGCTCTTAATGAGGGTCGGCTGGTGGTACTTACACTGGGGTAAAAGAGGGATCTTGTGTTCAGCTCGTACTGCTGGTCCAGGTTCTTGTCCTACGACGGAAATCAAACGGAAGGGTTAAAAAGAGCAACTAGATCCCATTTGATTCCCGGTTCGAATCCCCATCTGGGTGGAGATTCCATGTTCTCCCCGTGTCCACGTGGGTTTCCTCCGGGTTCTCCGGTTTGTTCCCACAGTCCAAAAACATGGATCAAGTCAATTGAGTTCTCCAAATTGCCCCATATAGAGTGTGTCTGTGTGAGTGAGTGTGTGCACAGCGATGGATTGGCGCCCTGTCCTGGGTCTATCTGTCCAGCGCCCGAAACGTTCTCCCTTGGATGGGCATGGGGAACCCCCCCCCCCACACACACACACACAACCCTAATAAAGGATAAAGCAGGAGATAATGAATGAATGAATGAATGAATTATAGGGCGGGAGAATATGGAACCTGGAAACCTTTCCATGTTCTCCCCGTGTCAGCATGGGTTTCATCCGCGTTCTCCGGTTTCCTCCCACAGTCCAAAAACATGGCTCAAGGTCAATGGAATTCTCCAAATTGCCCCATATGGTTTGTATAAGTGAGAGATTGTGTCCAGTGATAGATTGCGTCCTGTCCTGGGTGTATCTGCCCAGCGCCCGAAATGTTCTCCCCTGGATGGACATGGGGAACCCTAGTAGATCCTAGTAGATTATTATTATTATTATTATTATTACCACTTCCCAGCATGCCTTGCAGCCAGGTTATATATGTTCTATGTTTTATGCTTTTATTAATGTTCATGTTCTGTTTGGGGGAATGCGAGTCGCAGGGGTTGTTGTACATGTGTGCTGTATGTGTTTGCTTGTTAGGGTGGGGGGGTTGGGGGGGAATTTAGGGGCAACATGTGTCATGTCCTAAAGCCAAAGGCTGTTCTAAAAGTAGGTTCTCTCCATATGCTATATGCTGGAGCATGATTTATGAAAAAGAGTAATTTGTGTGAAAATGGCAACCCGAAGCTGAGTCTTTTTATGCTGATTCTACAATATTAACATGTTTGTCAGCAGGTTTTAACATTAAAACTTGAAAAAAAGATGAATTCTGGTAAATCACGATGGCCTGGGTGTGGTAGCTCAGTGGTCAGGGTGTTGGGTTATCAATCTGAAGGTTGGGGGTTCAAATCCCAGGTCCACTGAAGTTACCAATCTGGCTCCTTGA
Source organism: Corydoras sp. C115 (assembly GCA_019802505.1). Lineage (NCBI taxonomy): Eukaryota > Metazoa > Chordata > Actinopteri > Siluriformes > Callichthyidae > Corydoras > Corydoras sp. C115. Next base: position 86,327 of record JAFMOC010000373.1, on the reverse strand, counting down.
GCAAGACCCTTAACCCTCATTGCTCCAGGGGGCGCTGTGGCTAACCCCGTGCTTGCTTTGTAAGTCTCTATGGATAAAATGTCTGCTAAACGTAAACGTGAACTACTTTTGCAGCACATACTGTATAAAAGGAAAGGTCTGGCTCACAATCAGAGTGATGTGTGTGATGATGAAAACCTACCACACAATACACTAATACACTGAGTGGGATCCAGAAGAGAAGAGAAAAGACCACCACAGAGCCAACAATGTTATCAGCCAAGAACTTCCCTGAAGGAAAGAAAATACAAATCAAAAATCATACTCACGAAAAACATGGATTCTTTCTGCATTATTATCATCTGCATCATTATCATCCCTAATGCCATCAGACTGTACAACTCCTCTCTGGGGGGGAGGAGGGGTAACAGCGAGACAGGAGAGGATGTAAGGATGTAACTGATCAATACCATAGTATGATTGGTTGTTGTGTTTTTTATGTTTTATGTGTGTATATTGTGTTTATTCTCTTTTTGTGCAATATAAATATATTATATACATATATACTATGTATGTATGTATGTATATAGTATATATATATACTATATATATATATATATATATATAACATATATATATATTCTATATATATATATATATATATATATATATATATATCTATATATATATATTATATATATATTCATTATATTATATTTTATTATATTTATTTTTTTATTTTTTCTTTCCCTTCTTTTTTACTTACTTACTTTCTTATCTATGTGTGCACTGTAATAATGATGCTAATGGAGACTTCTGGAGATTCCCTGAAGGAATTACCCAAAGGGATCAATAAAGTTTTATCTTATCTTATCTTATCTTATCTGCATTATTACTCAGCCCTCGGTTACATTTTGGAGTTTCAAAACAACCAACAGAACATTTTGCCAAAGAATAAACCTGACATCTGAACTCTAGTCTCTAATGCTTAACACAAACAACTGGATTGATTCCTGTGCTCATAAATCGTACCGAAAGTGTTGATGTCCAGCTTCTCTATAAAATCCCAAAGCCTCTCAATGACATCCTGGACCTGCTTTATGCATTTACCCTGCAAAGAAAAAGAGTGCATTTATATAGTTCTAAAAAAATTCCTCATGCCCATCCAGGGGAGAACGTTTTGGACGCTGGGCAAATACAGCAAGGAGCGCCATCTCAACTATGTAGAGTCTGCAGTATCTGCCTCTTTTAGTTATGCTGCTCTAGTCAGTGATGCCGGAGTCACATGCTGCACTGTGTCAATTAATTACTTTATTAATTAAATGCCGTGCTTTATTATTAGCTCTAACTCCCTTCCTTTGTCTGTTTCTTTTGAGGTGTCCCCCGGCTTCCTGGAGATCCATGGCTCTGCTTACGAATACTGTATGGATCCTGACAAGGCGGTCCTGCAGGACGCCTCCTAATGGACTCACATATAGTTTTCTAGTTGTTAGTTTTTCCATTTGTTTAATATCTGTACATGGCTGTTCTACACTGTTGTTGCTGCCCGGCCGCTCAAGGAGGATGATTCCCCCATTGAGTCTTGGTCCTCCCAAGGTTTCTTCCTTAAATAACAACATAAAAGGGAGTTTTTGTCTTGCCACTGTCACTTCGGCTTGCTCTTTGGGGGTTTAAAGGCTTTTCATTCTGTAAAGCTGCTTTGTGACAATGTACTGTTGTAAAAAGCGCTATATAAATAAATTACTTGACTTGACTTGACAGGTGCAAATCTATGGCTGGACATACACTCACTCACAAATACATACATACATATCTGCACACACACACATATATATATATATATATATATCCATCCATTATCTTCCGCTTTATCCTATATTAGGGTTGTGGTGGGGTTCCCCATGTCCATCCAGGGGAGAACGTTTCGGGCGCTGGGCAGATACACCCAGGACAGGACGCCAATCTATCGCTGGGCACACACTCACTCACACAGACACACTCTATATGGGGCAATTTGGAGAACTCAATTGACTTGATCCATATATATATATATATATATATATATATATATATATATATATATATATATATATATATATATATATATATATATATGGGCAATGCAGAGCATTCAATTCACCTTGAACCCATTGTTTTGGCTCAGCGCTGAGTTCAGACACGCATACGTTTGGACACGCCCCCTTCTTGTTTCATTATTCATGCCCTCCACTTATCATATAGATGGAGTTTGTAGTTTTACAATTACAGACTGTAGTCCATCTGTGTTCTTTGTTGTTGTTAGTCCCCTGTTGGTTCTCTGTTGGTCAGGATCATCACAGAACAGTAGAATTAGGGTGGTGGATTGTTTATCATCAGTTCTGCAGTGACACTGATGCAGTGAGGGGGTTTTAGTGCAGCAGTGCTGCTGTAGTTTCATTTAAACACCTCAGAGACACTGCTGGGATAGGATACAGTTCTGAGCATTAGAACAGAGTACACAGTATGTACTGTAGAACACAAACAGATGGACTACAGATTGTAATTGTAGAACTACAAAGTCCATCTTTACAGGAAGTGGAACATGGACAATATGTGGAGCAAAAAGGGGGCGTGTCCAAATGTTAAATGGTGCTGATTTTAAGTATTTAATATTACATTTACATAAATTTATACTACAATACTACATTTTGTGGTAGATAAGAGCGATGAGCTTACAGATTATAACCACATCCTCTTAACAACACAGCGGCCGCACTGACGCAATGCTCCTCACAACCACAGTGACATTACAAACAGGGTTGCACAACATGGCGGTCACCTAAAACTCCAAGTGCTTGAATATTAAAGGCTTATTTACAGATAATTAACACAATAAATATATATATATTTTTAAATAAAATAATTAAAACAAATTAATTATTTACAAAAGAAACTGGGAGGCACAGTGGCTTAGTGGTTACCATGTTCTCTCAGCACTAGAGATTTAGGTTCGAATCCCAATCTGGGTGGAGTTTCCATGTTCTCCCCGTGTCCACGTGGGTTTCCTCCGGGTTCTCCGGTTTCCTCCCACAGTCCAAAAACATGGATCAAGGTCAAGTGAATTCTCCAAATTGCCCCATATAGAGTGTGTCTGTGTGAGTGAGTGTGTGCCCAGTGATAGATTGGCGTCCTGTCCTGGGTGTATCTGCCCAGCGCCCGAAACTTTCTACCCTGGATGGGCATGGGGAACCCCCCCCGCGACCCTAATAGAGGATAAAGCGGAAGATAATGAATGGATGGATATTAAAATCGATAGCTACATATAATTATTCACAACAGAAACAATATAGCATGTTCTCCACTCAGCGCTAGGGATTCATGGTTGGAATCCCAATCTGGGTGGAGTTTCCATGTTCTCCCCATGTCCGTATGGGTTTCCTCCGGGTTGTCCGGTTTCCTCCCACAGCTTCAAAACATGGATTTAAGGTAAACAGAATGCTCTAAATTGCCCCATGTATTATGTGTTTGCCCAGTGATAGATTTTGCCCAGCATCCAAAACGTTCTGGATGGGGACAATTAAACAACCGTATCAGACAATTAAGCAGAAGATAATGAATGAAAAACATAAAATATTATATATATATATATATTCATTCATTCATTATCTCCCGCTTTATCCTCTATTAGGGTCACGGTGGGGTTCCCCATGCCCATGCAGGGGAGAACATCTCGGGCGCTGGGCAGATAGACCCAGGACAGGGCGCCAATCCATCGCTAGGCACACACTCACTCACACAGACACACTCTATATGGGGCAATTTGGAGAATTCAATTGATTTGATCCATGTTTTTGGACTGTGGGACAAAACCGGAGAACCCGGAGGAAACCCACGCAGACACGGGGAGAACATGGAAACTCCACCCAGATGGGGATTCGAACTGGGAATCCCTAGTGCTGAGAGGAGAACATGCTAACCACTAAGCCACCGTGCCGCCTTATATATATATATATATATATATACAGTGGAGGAAATAAGTATTTGATCCCCCACTGACTTTAAAAGTTTTAATACAAAAAAACAAATGAAACGTCTCATAATTTTATGCCAGTTTTATTTTAACTGTGCCACATAGAATATCAAAAGAAAAATGGAGAAAATGACATGAAATGAGAAATATAAAATAATTTGCACTTTATTGAGGGAAATAATTATTTGATCCCCTAGTAAAACCATGACTAATGTTGGCTCCCACAGACCACTGACACACCCTAATCACAGTGAAGTCATTACCTGAATGAGAGACACCTGTCCCAAATTTTCACCTGTATAAAAGTCCACCTGGCAACAGTCTCAGTGACACTCCAACATCTCCACGAAGGGCAAGAGTAAAGAGCCGTCTAAAGATGTCAGGGACAAAATTGTTGACCTACACAAGGCTGGAATGGGCTACAAAGTCATAAGTAAAAACCTGGATGAGAAGGTGACAGCTGTTGGTGCAATTATTTGGAAGTGAAAGAAGTACAACATTACTGTCAATCGACCCAGGCCTGGAGCTCCATGCAAGATATCACCTCGTGGAGTCTCATTGATCATGGAAAGGTTAAAAATCAGCCAAGAACTACACGGGAGGAGCTGAGTAATGATCTCAAGGCGGCTGGGACCACAGTCTCCAAAAAAACCATTGGTAATACACTGAGACGTAATGGTTTAAAATCATGCAGTGCACGACAGGTTCCTCTGCTCAAGGAGGCTCACGTCCAGACCCGCCTCAAGTTTGCCAATTAACATATTAATGACTCCAAGAGAGACTGGGAGAAGGTGCTGTGGTCAGATGAGACCAAAATTGAGCTCTTTGGCCTTAACTCAACTCGACGTGTTTGGAGGAAGAAAAATACAGAATATGACCCTAAGAATACCATCCCCACTGTCAAGCATGGTGGTGGAAGTATTATGTTTTGGGGGTGTTTTTCTTCTAAGGGCACAGGCCAACTTCACCGCATTGACGGGAAGATGAACGGGACCATGTATCGCAAAATCCTGGGTGACAACCTCCTTGCCTCTGCCAGGGCACTGAAAATGGGTCGTTGATGGGTCTTTCAGCACAACAACGACCCAAAACATACTGCCAAGGAAAAAGGACTGGCTCCATAAGAAGCATATCAAGGTCATGGAATGGCCTAGCCAGTCTCCTGACCTCAATCCCATCAAAAATCTATGGAGAGAGCTGAAGTTTCACGTTTCCAAATGCATGCTTATAAACCTTAAGGATTTGGAGGTGATTTGCAGAGAGGAGTGGGCCAAAATTACTCCTGAAGTGTGCTAACCTTATAAAAAACTATAAGAAACGTCTGACTGCTGTGCTTGCCAACAAGGGTTTTGCCACCAAGTATTAAATTATGCTTTACTAGGGGATCAAATACTTATTTCCCTCAATGAAATGCAAATTATTTTTTATTTCTCATTTCATGTAATTTTCTCCATTTTTCTTTTAATATTCTGTGTGTCACTGTTAAAATAAAGCTGGCATAAAGTTATGAGACGTTTCATTAGTTTTTTTGTATTAAAACTTTTAAAGTCAGTGGGGGATCAAATACTTATTTCCTCCACTGTATATATAAATAAATATTCTGTAGTGGTAATTATTTACGCTGTTAATGTTGGATAATGGATACATCGCAAGCATTTCAGTCTTCTGCTGAGGCTGCAGTAATGTAAGTGACGGCAGGAAGTAATTATAGGAAGTGTTTGTTTCAGAACTGTGTCACTTACCCCTTCATCACAGAATCCCACAGTACAGGGTTTACCCTTCCGCAGGAACAGCAACTGCCCATGCTTATCCTGATACGGAGCGCACAAGCCTTTCTTACTGCGGCAGCACACCATACATGAGCTGTTAGTGTCTGAGAGAGCGAGAGAGAGAGAGAGAGAGACAGAGAGAGAGAGACAGAGAGAGAGACAGAGAGAGAGAGAGAGAGAGACAGAGAGAGAGACAGAGAGAGAGAGAGAGAGAGAGACAGAGAGAGACAGAGAGAGACAGAGAGAGAGAGAGACAGAGAGAGAGAGAGACAGAGAGAGAGAGAGACAGAGAGAGAGAGAGACAGAGAGACAGAGAGAGAGAGAGACAGAGAGAGACAGAGACAGAGAGAGACAGAGACAGAGAGAGACAGAGACAAAGAGAGAGAGAGAGACAGAGAGAGAGAGAGACAGAGACAGAGAGAGACAGAGACAAAGAGAGAGAGAGAGACAGAGACAGAGAGAGACAGAGACAAAGAGAGAGAGAGAGACAAAGAGAGAGAGAGAGAGACAGAGAGACAGAGAGAAAGAGAGAGAGAGAGACAGAGAGACAGAGACAAAGAGAGAGAGAGAGACAGAGAGACAGAGACAAAGAGAGAGAGAGAGACAGAGACAGAGAGAGACAGAGACAAAGAGAGAGAGAGAGACAGAGAGAGAGAGAGACAGAGACAGAGAGAGACAGAGACAAAGAGAGAGAGAGAGACAGAGAGAGAGAGAGACAGAGACAAAGAGAGACAGAGACAAAGAGAGACAGAGACAAAGAGAGAGAGAGAGACAGAGAGACAGAGACAAAGAGAGAGAGAGACAGAGACAAAGAGAGACAGAGACAAAGAGAGAGAGAGAGAGACAGAGACAAAGAGAGACAGAGACAAAGAGAGAGAGAGAGACAGAGACAAAGAGACAGAGAGAGAGAGAGACAGAGACAAAGAGACAGAGACAAAGAGAGAGAGAGAGAGACAGAGACAAAGAGAGACAGAGACAAAGAGAGAGAGAGAGACAGAGACAAAGAGACAGAGAGAGAGAATGTTGGTTTGACGGCTAATTAAACAAATTAATACATAGAATAGAAAGTCTTTATTGTCATTATCATTATATACACCGGTTTCCTCCCACAGTCCAAAAACATGAATCAAGGTTAATTGAATTCTCCAAATTGCCCCATATAGAGTGTGTCTGTGTGAGTGAGTGTGTGCCAGTGATAGATGGGTGTATCTGCCCAGCGCCTGAAATGTTCTCCCCTGGATGGGCATGGGGAACCCCCCCGCGACCCTAATAGAGGATAAAGCAGAAGATAATGGATGGATGGATGGTTCTGGAGCACTATACACATATGCGGTGGTGCTGCGGGTGGGGAAGAGAGGCGGAGCCGATGCGCGGATCAGAGAGATTGATTGATCAGCACACCTGATCCGCCTCCATCTGATGTCATGTGAAGCTTTATAAGCCGTGACATCATCGAGATTCCATGGACCCGATGGGAGCGGGACTTCAGGGAGCGACGCCATGCCGTTACAGCTAGAATATAAATGTGACGTTTAATGAAGCCCGTTCCTCTTGGGAGAAATCCTGTCTCCGCTCCTTATTTGTGCCCACCACTTCTTATTTTTTTGTCGCCAAAATCCGGGACGAATGAGAACGCACGTGGCAGAGAACGTCACCTGCAGGCTGAGCGGGCATGGTCTTAATCGTCCCTTGTAGGGGTGTCTTCAACTAAGCATTTTCATAGTCGAATCTGATTCGTCAGATTTTCCCTATAGTCGACTGATAGTCGAATCAGTTAAAATTTCACCACAAGATGGCGCTATAAGCGTGGTTTTTAAAAAAGATTTTTTTAAAAATTTTACTTGTTTTTCTAGAGCACCGTAAATGGGATCCCCGTTTGGGGGGAGCTTTATTAATGTGTAGCCTATTGTTAAAGCTCACACATTTAAAAAAATATATTAACAGAAATTAGGACGATTTTATTTGACAAAAGGCTATATATATAACGAAAACAAAGACTTTTCATGTAAAAACTAATTCTTAGCAGCAGCCATGGGCACCCCCATGTGGTCAAAATGGTACATTCGACTATGAGGTTCATAGTCGACTACGGTTCTCCGAATCGAATCGTCGAATCAGCGAATATTGCAGCTCACCCCTAGTCCCTTGTTACAAATTTCATCCCGCACTGATACGAATGTGAAGCGGTCAGAGGTGTGTGTTGTCAGTAATTCAATGGCAGAACAAACGGCTCAGCCACTACCCGTTTTCATCCATCCATTATCTTCCGCTTTATCCTCTAGTAGGTTTGCAGGGGGGGGGGTTCCCCATGCCCATCCAGTGGAGAACGTTTCGGGCGCTGGGCAGTTACACCCAGGACAGGGCAAATTTTGCATTCTCACCATTGCAGGCGCATGACTGCAGGTTCACAATGGCCTCACAGAACGGTCTACACTCTCCGGTCAGGCACTGGCCGTTATCTATGCAGGTGGTGTTATCAGGAAGGTTCCCAGGAGGAGGACATTCACTGCTTCTCCCTAAAATACAGAACAAACCTATTAGGATCATTATATATATATATATATATATATATATATATATATATATATATATATATATATATATATATATATATATATATATATTCATTCATTCATTATCTTCCGCTTCATCCTATATTAGGGTCGCGGTGGGGTTCCCCATGTCCATCCAAGGGAGAACGTTTCGGGCGCTGGGTAGATAGACCAGGACAGGACACCAATCTATTGCTGGGCAATTTTGATATTTATATTATATATTTATATATATATATATATATATATATATATATATATATATATATATATATATATATATATATATATATATCCATCATCTTCCGCTTTATCCTCTAATGGGGGTCACGGGGAGGGGGGGGGGGGAACGGACAAACGTTTTCCCCCATTAGAGGATAAATTTTGCACGTTTTCTGTACATTTTACAGGTTTCCTGTTCATGTTAGTAGTGTTTTTAGACAGTTTTTTTTTTCACGACTTATTTTCGGTTTTTACGCAATTATTTACATTTTGTTTTATTGGACGCTATTTCATGCTTGTTATTATTGGACGTGTATTTCATGCTTGTTACATGTTGTCTGTGAACGTTGTGTGTTTTTGTGCATTTCCCACGTTTTTGTCTGTTTTTCATCAATTTTGCACGTTTTCTGTACAGTTTACAGGTTTCCTGTTCATTTAGTGTGTTTTTTAGACGTTTTTCACGCTTATTTTGTGTATTTACATTACATTACATTACATTTACATTTGGTCATTTATTGGACGCTTTTATCCAAAGCGACTTACAAGGTGAGCACAGGGTTAATCACAACATCCCTGGAGTAATGGAGGTTAAGGGTCTTGCTCAAGGACCCATATTGGTGGACCTGGGATTTAAACCGCCAACCTTCAGACTGATAGCCCAACACCCTAACCACTGAGCTACCACACCCACATGCTTTTTACATGTTGTCTGTGAACGTTGTGTGTTTTTGTGCATTTCCCACGTTTTTGTCCGTTTTTTCATAAATTTTGCACGTTTTCTGTACAGTTTCCAGGGGAAATCGGTTCGGGTGCTGGGCAGATACACCCAGGACAGGATGCCAATCAATCACTGGATACACACTCCCTCACACAGACACACTCTATATGGATCAATTTGGAGAACTCAATTGACCTTGATCCATGTTTTTGGATTGTGGGAAGGAAATCCGGAGAACCCGGAGGAAACCCACGTGGACACGGGGAGAACATGGAAACTCCATCCAGATATCGGGATTCGAAGTGAGGTTGAGAGGCGAACCTGCTAACCTCCAAGTCACCGTTCTTTCAACCTCACAGTGTTGTTATATACCCTAATTTTAACCCAACTTAAGCTGACAGTCTTAATCAATCCCAATTAAGGGCGAGGTATTTCAGTGGTTAGGGTGTTGGGTTATCAATCTGAAGGTTGCGGGTTCAAATCCCAGGTCCACTGAAGTTACCAGTGTGGGTCCTTGAGCAAGACCCTTAACCCTCATTGCTCCAGGGATGTTGTGATTAACCCTGTGCTCACCTTGTAAGTCCAATAAATGACCAATTGTAAATGTACAAGAATATTCCGCATACATAGAAGTGTATGGGGCGGCACAGGAGGCTTAGATGGTTAGCACGTTCCCCTCTCAGCGCTGGGGATTCAGGTTCGAATCCCAATCTGGGAGGAGTTCCCATGTTCTCCCCGTGTCCAGGGTTTCGTCCTGGGTCTCGGGTAATCACGCTCAGTGTATGTCTGTCTTGCTGTGGACTCACCTGTGCAGAAGGAGCTGTTCTTACAGGTGGCATAGATGGGCTCTTGGCATCGTTTCCCCTCCTTCTCATATGTGCAGTTCTTACAGCATGCACTGTTCCGGTCACTGCACACAGGACTTTAGCACAGTTAGCGGTACAACAAGTCCAAACAAGTCCAGCAAAAATAAATCTACGCTTTACACAACAGCAGGGAACTGGAGACAACTCAACCAGGAGCGTTTATTAACACAATTAAGGTATGAAGAGGGCGTACATTATTATGAATAAATCACAGGAAAGAGGTGTTATTAGGCATGATGCGTAGTGGAGTACAGTTACACCTCTTTCCCGTGATTTATTTACAATAATACACAAACTTGAGTGCCTTATAGCTTTGATAAAATGTTTACAAAGACAATATAATAAAATAAAAACAAGGTTTGATTCATTGATGCATTCATTAAGTGCAAAATTATTCAACTGGTCAACGTGAGGTAATGGAGTTCGTTTTTTGACGTGAACACTGATCGCTGAGTAACACAATATCGGTTTCTATAATGATCTAAAACGGCCATCTAGTGGCCAAATTACAGAACACAGTTTATTAAAAACTGTTTATTGTAACTGTACTTTATGATTTATATACATTGATACGAATTTGAAGCGGTCAGAGGTGTGTGCTATTGTCAATAATGTCACGGCTGAACAAACAGCTCGGCCAATCAGATTTAAGGAGTGGAATTACACGTTTTATAAGAAAGCGATAAGACACGAGAGGTTGTGCATTATCCATCCATCCATTATCTTCTGCTCTATTAGGGTTGCGGGGGGGTGTTCCCCATGCCCATCCAGGGGAGAGCGTTTCGGACGAGGGGCAAATACACTCAGGACAGGGTGAGGTTGTGCATTATTAAATATATATAAATAAATCAAGGGAAGGAGGTGTTATCAGGCATGATGCGTAGCAAGGACAGTTCCACCTCTTTCCCGTGCTTTATTTACAGTAATACACAACCTCGAGTGCCTTATAGCTTTTTTAAAATGGTTACCAACACACTATAATAAAAAACAAGGTCTGATTCATAAATGCATTTATTGAAAACAAAATTGTTAATAAAACTGGTCTTCTGCGACGTCCGAATTTTTAATTGAACGCTGATCGCTGACCAACAGGATTTCGGTTTCTCTAACAGTCAAACTCTGCCATCTGGTGGCCAAATTACAGAACGCAGTTTATAAAAACCATTCGGAAAGTAATATATTGTATCACGAATGTGAAGCGCTCAGAGGTGT
>JAFMOC010000373.1:0-70000 GCA_019802505.1 Corydoras sp. C115 | reverse complement strand
TCTTCTGCTTTATCCTCTATTAGGGTTCCCCATGCCCATCCAGGGGAGAACGTTTCAGGCGCTGGACAGATACACCCAGTACAGGACGCCAATCCATTGCTGGGCACACACTCACTCACACAGACACACTCTATATGGGGCAATTTGGAGAACTCTATTGACTTGATCCATGTTTTTGGACTGTGGGAGGAAACCGGAGAACCCGGAGCAAACCCACACGGACACGGGGAGAACATGGAAACTCCACCCAGATTGGGATTCGAACCAGGAATCCCTAATGCTGAGAGGAGAACATGCTAACCACTAAGCCACCGTGCCGCCCATATATGGATGTGTCTTTTTTTCACTTGGAGAGGGCAAATACATTCTCATTTTTTGCTGATTCATCATTTTGTGGTTTGTTGGTTTATGTGCTGAGATGGTAAAAGTTCAGTGTTTTAATATATTTTGAGACTGCAGTGTTGAAATGGTTTTTTTCCCCCTTAACATTAAGACTATGTTCTTTATACGGCATTATTAGCTCGAAATGATCTAAACAACCCTCTAAACTCAAACTCTTATCCCCCAAGGACTCACCCTTGGAGCACAGTCCTCCAGGAATCCCATCTTTGGCAGGACCAACGTACGCGAGACCCAATGTGCCCTCATCGAAATCCTGATAGGTGAACAGATGAGCGAGACACACCCTGGAGGCTTTCTCTGCGATGTCAATGCTGAACTGCTGCAATAATGAATACATATCATATTGAAAAGTCAAGAAAATGTCTTGATTAAAGTGTCTTGTAAAGATTAGGGGTGTCTTCAACTAAGGATTTTCATAGTCGAATCTGATTCGTCAGATTTTTCCTATAGTCGACTGATAGTCGAATCAGTTAAAATTTCACCACAAGATGGCGCTATAAGCGTGGTTTTAAAAAAAAAGATTTTTAAAAAATATTTTACTTGCTTTATTAATGTGTAGCCTATTGTTAAATCGCACACATCATTTAAAAAAAATATTAATAAAATAATGATTTTATTTGACAAAAGGCTATATATATAACGAAAACAAAGACATTTCAGGTAAAAACTAATGCTTAGCAGCAGCCATGGGCACCCCCATGTGGTCAAAATGGTACATTCGACTATGAGGTTCATAGTCGACTACGGTTCTCCGAATCGAATCGTCGAATCAGCGAAAATTGCAGCTCACCCCTAGTAAAGATATTGCTTTAAAAACTTAGTTTTTACTTTAGATCATTATATTAAGACCAACACACTCTATATGGGGCAATTTGGAGAATTCAATTGACCTTGATCCATGTTTTTGGACTGTGGGAGGAAACCGGAGAACCCGGAGGAAACCCACGTGGACAACATGGAAACTCCAACCAGATTGAGATTCGAATCTGAATCCCTGTTATTTATATAATAGGTGATGGCACGGTGGCTTAGTGGTCAGCATGTTCTCCTCTCAGCGCTAGGGATTCCCGGTTCTAATCCCAATCTGGGTGGAGTCTCCATGTTCTCCCCGTGTCCACGTGGGTTTCCTCCGGGTTCTCCGGTTTCCTCCCAGTGCAAAAACATGGATCAAGGTCAATTGAATTCTCCAAATTGCCCCATATAGAGTGTGTCTTTGTCTCAATATAATGATCTAGTATCTCATAATAACAACTTAGTATCTAAATATAATGATCTAAAGTAAAAAACAACATTTTTCAAAGCAATATCTTTATGGGGCAATTTGGAGATTTCAATTAACCTTGGTCCATGTTTTTGGACTGTGGGAGGAAACCGGAGAACCCGGAGGAAACCCACACAGACACGGGGAGTACATGGAAACTTTACCCAGATGGGGATTCGAACCGGGAATCCTGTTATTTATATAACAGGTGGCGGCACTGTGGCTTAATGGTTAGCATGTTCTCCTCTCAGCACTAGGGATTCAGTGTTGGAATTCCAATCTGGTTGGAGTTTTTCATGTTCTCCCCATGTCCACAAAGGTTTCATTTGGGTTCTCAAGTGGGTGGACACGAGGAGAATGTGGAAACTCCACCCAGATTGGGATTCGAACAGGGAATCCCTAGCACTGAGAGGAGAACATGTTAACATGCCACTACAGGATTCAGGATTCCAGGTCTGAAGCCCCATCTGGGTGGAGTTTCCATGTTCTCCCCGTGTCCGCGTGGGTTTCCTCCGGGTTCTCCGGTTTCCTCGCACAGTCCAAAAACAGGGCTCAAGGTCAATTGAATTCTCCAGATTGCTCCATATAGAGTGTGTTTGGACTGTGGGAGGAAACCAGAGAACCCGGAGGAAACCCACAAGGACACGGGGAGAACATGGAAACTCCACATTGATTGGAATTCAAACCAGGAATCCCTAGTGCTGAGAGGAGAACATGCCAACCACTACAGGATTCAGGATTCCAGGTCCAAATCCCTATCTGGGTGGAGTTTCCATGTTCTCCCGGTGTCCACAAGGGTTTCCTCCGGGTTCTCCGGTTTCCTCCCACAGTCCAAAAACAGGGCTCAAGGTCAATTGAATTCTCCAGATAGCCCCATATAGAGTGTGTTTGGACTGTGGGAGGAAACCAGAGAACCCGGAGGAAACCCACGCGGACACGGGAGAACATGGAAACTCCCCAGATTGGAATTCAAACCAGGAATCCCTAGTGCTGAGAGGAGAACATGCTGTCCCACCTGTTATATATAAATAACAGTTCTGTCACAAGTGAGCGAACTTGAGGGAGAACTTGTGACATCATTTCATGGATGACACATTTAGGCTTAAAGTCAGGTTCCTTGGAACAGGAATTCCCCCGATTTGTGAAAACAGGAACTTCAGGACCCAAGTGCCAAATACCAGAGTGTTAAATCATCAGTGTTCTGGATATCGTTCCCTCCTAAGCTCAACAAGTCAGGACATGTCCTCTGAGACCAAACCAGCCACTCAAAGATCAGAATTCAAACGATGAGAGAAGAGGCACTCTCGAACCTCCAGCAGCTTCTTCACATCCCACACATCTTTGTCTTTGACGGGACTGCCCTCCATATTGAAATGGATCTGCCCTGGTTCCACATGGGTGGGCTCTTTGTTGATCACAATCTGCAGGGCAGAAAAGGGCAGAAGTCTTGGGCAATGTGACAGATACAACGTAGAACCATCATAAAGGTTATAACCCGGCATGAACCTGCTGAATCTGAACGCCGTAGCCTTTAAACTCCTCATCCCACGAGGTGTTTCTGTAGATGTCATCCACTCGGTCGATGAGCTCGATCTAGAGCAACATAGAACATGAAACGCAGTTTTTATCCATCCATTCATTATCTTCCGCTTCATCCTCTATTAGGGTCGAGGGGGGTTCCTCATGCCCATCCAGAGATGGGGAGAACTTTTTGGGTGCTGGGCAGTACCACCCAGGACAGGACGCCAATCTATCGCTGGGCACACACTCACTCACACAGACACACTCTATATGGGGCAATTTGGAGAACTCAATTGACCTTGATCCATGTTTTTGGAGGAAACCGGAGAACACGGAGGAAACCCACGCGGACACGGGGAGAACATGGAATTCCTAGTGCTGAGAGGAGAACATGCTAACCACTAAACAAGCGTGCCGTCCCATCCATCCATCATCTTCCGCTTTATCCTCTTATTAGGGTCGCGGTGGGGTTCCCCATGCCCATCCAGGGGAGAACGTTTTGGGTGCTGGGCAGATACACCCAGGACAGGACACCAATCCATCGGTGGGCACACACTCACTCACACAGACACACTCTATATGGGGCAATTTTGAGAACTCAATTGACTTGATCCATGTTTTGGACTGTGGGAGGAAACCAGAGAACCAAGAGGAAACCCACGCGGACACGGGGAGAACATGAAAACTCCACCCAGATTGAAATTCGAACCGGGAATCCCTAGCGCTGAGAGGAGAACATGCTAATCACTAAGCCTCCGTGTGGACCCTCACCAGGTAATTGATGGTGGTGCTCTCTTCCTGGCGTCCCATGTCTCTGAAGAAGCGATAGTCTGCCACTAGCAACAAAGGGCAAGTGTTCTTACTGTGATCCACCTTGTGATCCGTCTGTCTCTTATATCTGATGTTCTCTAAATGAGAGAGAAACCGAGATGTTAGCTTCATAAATGCACATGGAAAAGGCACTTACACAAAGTTGCTTACTCAGCATCATTTGATTAGTAGCTTTTAATCAACTAAATTTAGTAGCTTTTAACAATCAATTAGTAGCTTTTAATCATTTTGGTCATTTATTGGACGCTTTTATCCAAAGTGAACACAGGGTTAATCACAGCGCCCCCTGGAGCAATGAGGGTTAAGGGTCTATCTCAAGGACCCACATTGGTAACTTCAGTGGACCTGGGATTTGAACCCCCAACCTTCAGATTGATAACCCAACACCCTAACCACTGAACTAAGATGCCACGAAATATTTGTTTACAAATCTGTTTCCAAAAGTAATATTAAAAGTAGTAGCACGGTGGCTTAGTGGTTAGCATGTTCTCCTCTCAGCACTAGGGATTCCCGGTTCGAATCCCCATCTGGGTGGAGATTCCTTGTTCTCCCCATGTCCGCGTGGGTTTCCTCCCACAGTCCAAAAACATGGATCAAGTCAATCGAATTCTCCAAATTGCCCCATATAGAGTGTGTCTGTGTGAGTGAGTGTATGCCCAGCAATGGATTGGCGTCCTGTCCTGGGTGTATCTGCCCAGCGCCCGAAACATTCTCCCCTGGATGGGCATGGGGAACCCCCCCAATCTTCATTTTAAAATAGTATCCTCTTATTACCCTGCACTTAATCCTATACTAGGGACTGGGGTTGTGGGGGGTCACACATACACCCTCCAACCTGGACCCCCAGAGGTCAGAGGTGGACATACTAACCCACTAAGCCACCGTGCCACCCGAAACAAGCCCGTCTGTCGCTCAGCACTGGGGATCAAGGTTCGATTCCCAATATTGGTGGAGTTTTCCATGTTCTCTCCATGTCCATGTGGGCCTCTTCCAGGGCTCCCCCCAGCTTCCTCTCCCACAGACCAAAACCATGGATTCAAGTTGAATTGGCTGCTCTAAATCTGCTCTGATTTGTGGGCGGCACGGTGGCTTAGTGGTTAGCATGTTCTCCTCTCAGCACTAGGGATTCCCGGTTCGAATCCCCATCTGGGTAGAGTTTCCATGTTCTCCCCGTGTCTGCGTGGGTTTCCTCCGGGTTCTCCAGTTTCCTCCCACAGTCCAAAAACATGGATCAAGTTAATTGATTTCTCCAAATTGCCCCATATAGTGTATGTCTGTGTGAGTGAGTGTGTGCTCTGTGATTGATTGGCGTCCTGTCCTGGGTGTATCTGCCCAGCACCCTAAACGTTCTCCCCTGGATGGGCATGGAGAACGAGTGGATGATCAGGTCTATATCCCTAAGGATTCCATTAATGTTGCCAGGTAATTATAATTTACATGTGATGCTTACCGTATTTTCCGGACCATAAGGCGCACCGTACTACAGTTGTGATCAAATTTATTCAACCCCCACTGAAATAAAGTGTTTTGGCCAGTTTGACATTGATTTGGATCATTTCAGTAGTCTTATTTACAATTATATCAAAGAGGCACTTATAAATTAGACAAATATAACATAATATTTATGATGGAATAACCACAAATGTCTTTACTGTGCTCACATCATTATCAGTTTTATTCAACCCCCTAGTGACATTATTTTTTAGTACTTAGTACAACATCCTTTTCCAGTTATGACAGCTTTAAAGCGTGAAGCATAGCTTGACACAAGTGTCTTGCAGCGACCTATGGGTATCTTAGCCCATTCTTCATGGGCAAAAGCCTCCAGTTCAGTCACATTCTTAGGCTTGCGCACTGCAACTGCCTTCTTTAGGTCCCACCAGAGGTTCTCAATTGGATTTAAGTCTGGTGATTGCGATGGCCACTCTAGAATGTTCCAGCCATTCATGTTCAACCATGCTCTAGTGGACTTGGATGTGTGCTTCGGATCATTGTCCTGTTGGAAGGTCCAACGTCTCCCAAGCCGCAGGTTTGTGACTGACTCCATCACATTTTCCTCCAAGATCTCCTGGTACTGAAGGGAATTCATGGTACCCTGCACACGTTGAAGCTTTCCTGTACCATTAGAAGCAAAACAGCCCCAAAGCATAATTGACCCGCCGCCATGCTTCACAGTAGGCAAGGTGTTCTTTTGTTCATAAGCCTGGTTCTTCCTCCTCCAAACATAGCGCTGGTCCATTGTCCCAAACAGTTCTAATTTAGTTTCATCTGACCACAGTACACTGTCCCAAAACCTTTGTGGCTTGTCCACATGACTTTTGGCATACTGCAGTCGACTTTTCTTGTTCTTTGGAGTCAGCAAGGGGGTGCGCCTGGGAGTTCTGGCATGGAGGTCTTCGTTATGCAGTGCGCGCCTTATTGTCTGAGCTGAAACTTCAGTGCCCACATCTGACAGGTCTTTTTTCAGTTCCTTAGCAGTCACGCGGGGATTTTTCTCCACATTACGCTTCAGGTAGCGCACAGCAGTCGCGGTCACGATCTTCTTTCTGCCACGACCAGGTAACGTTTCCACTGTGCCCTTTAACTTGAACTTGCGAATGATACCTCCGATAGTGTCTCTGGAATATTTAACAACTTCGCAATCTTTTTATATCCATTGCCATTCTTGTGAAGAGCAATAACCTCTTCTCTTGTCTTCTGGGACCATTCTCTTGCCTTCACCATGCTTGTAAACACACCAGTAGATGTCTAGAAGGAGCTGAGTATCACAGTCCTTTTAAATCTGCCTAATTGGTGCTTATCATGCTTGATTGCTGCTCGTTGACATCCACAGGTGTTTTCAATACCTGATTGAAAACACTGGAATGAACCTCTGTTCTTATGAGTGGTAGTTGTAAAGGGGTTGAATAATTGTGTCAATGAAGAAATCACAAAAAGGCCATTTAATACTTTATGACAAAAACAATTGATGCTATCTTAGTTGCATTTAGTTCTTTAACAAGTCCTTGTAAGATTTCATTATGAACACAATTACAAATGTGCACTGAATTCCATAAAACCCTTCGCAGCATTGGGGGTTGAATAAATTTGATCACAACTGTATTAGGGGTGAGCTGCAATATTCGCTGATTCGACGATTCGATTCGGAGAACCGTAGTCGACTATGAACCTCATAGTCGAATGTACCATTTTGACCACATGGGGGTGCCCATGGCTGCTGCTAAGCATTAGTTTTTACATGAAATGTCTAGGGGTGTATTCAACAAAGGATTTTCATAGTCGAATCTGATTCGTCAGATTTTCCCTATAGTTGACTGATAGTCGAATCAGTTAAAATTTCACCACAAGATGGCGCTATAAGCGTGGTTTTTAAAAAAGATTTTTTTAAATATTTTACTTGTTTTTCTAGAGCACCGTAAATGGGATCCCCGTTCTGGACTTCTTCCCACTTCAAAGGAAAAACCTAAAGCTAAAAATTAGGATGATTTTATTTGACAAAAGCTATATATATAACGAAAACAGACATTTCATGTAAAAACTAATGCTTAGCAGCAGCCATGGGCACCCCCATGTGGTCAAAATGGTACATTCGACTATGAGGTTCATAGTCGACTACGGTTCTCCGAAAAAACTTTTTTCAAAACCACGCTTATAGCGCCATCTTGTGGTGAAATTTTAACTGATTTGACTATCAGTCGACTATAGGGAAAATCTGACGAATCAGATTCGACTATGAAAATCCTTAGTTGAAGACACCCCTAGTCTATACTGTGTACACTGTTCTAATGGTCCGAACCCCAATAGAACCACCACAGAGCAGGGATTATTTGCTTGGTGCATTATTGTATCCTATCCCAGCAGTGTCACTGAGGTGTTTAAATGAAACTACAGCAGCACTGCTGCACTAAAACCCCCTCACTGCATCAGTGTCACTGCAGAACTGATGATAAACAATCCACCACCCTAATTCTACTGTTCTGTGATGTTCCTGCCCAACAGAGAACCAACAGGGGACTAATGGACTACAGTCTGTAATTGCAAAACTACAAAGTCCCATATGTTAAGTGGAGGAAATGGACAATGAAGCAAGAAGGGGGCGTGTCCAAATTTATGACTGGTACTGTAGTGTGTGATACTGAAGTACAAAGTTATTTATAGCAACACGGGGGGAAAAAAGAAATCACGGGTTCTTCAAGGACTTCAGAACCTGAAGGACTGTGTAGAACCTGAATGTTTGTAATGTTGTACCATATTTTCCAGACTATAAGGTGCACCTAAAAGCCTAAAATGTTCCCAGAAATCAGACGTGCGCCTTATACGTGTACTGAGTTCCAAAATCTATAAAAGTATTGATGTGCGACCGGGTGCTTTTTTCCACACATCACCGTCCCTGCTGATCTGTGACTCCATGCGCGCTCATCTCACAGACAAGCCGAGTGAAGAAAATTAATTAGGAGCTTGCCGTCATTCCGGGAGGATTAAATAAACTCCAACCGCTGGACATTGGCATAAACAGGGCGTTTAAAGTAAAGTTGCGGGCGGCGTGGGAGCGATGGATGATAGACGCACACACGTTTACTAAAACTCGGAGGCAGCGGCGGGTGAGTTACGCCACGTCTGTGAATGGATTGTGGAAGCCTGGGCTGAGGGTTCTGCTGTGACCGTAGCATCGATGCTGAACAGCCGCCTGGAGACGAGACGGACTCAGACATTGATGAGCGGTAACACCGGAGTGCTCGATAGTGAAACAGCTTTTTAATTCAGACACAGAAGACGAGGACTTTGATGGATTTGTGGGAGAAGAGTGATTAAAAATAATGTGTGTTTTGTTAAGTAGTAGAATAAACTTCAATTATAAATCACCGTTTTGCATCCTTTACTTTTCTTGTAGATCGTATGTTTTAGCGAGTGCCTTATAATACGGTGCCGTACAGAATAAGAACCGTACAGAAATACCGTAAGAGTCCGTAATTCAGACTGCGCCTTATACAGTTGTGATCAAATTTATTCAACCCCCAATGCTGCGAAGGGTTTTATGGAATTCAGTGCACATTTGTAATTGTGTTCATAATGAAATCTTACAAGGACTTGTTAAAGAACTAAATGCAACTAAGATAGCATCAATTGTTTTTGTCATAAAGTATTAAATGGCCTTTTTGTGATTTCTTCATTGACACAATTATTCAACCCCTTTACAACTACCACTCATAAGAACAGAGGTTCATTCCAGTGTTTTCAATCAGGTATTGAAAACACCTGTGGATGTCAACGAGCAGCAATCAAGCATGATAAGCACCAATTAGGCAGATTTAAAAGGACTGTGATACTCAGCTCCTTCTAGACATCTACTGGTGTGTTTACAAGCATGGTGAAGGCAAGAGAATGGTCCCAGAAGACAAGAGAAGAGGTTATTGCTCTTCACAAGAATGGCAATGGATATAAAAAGATTGCGAAGTTGTTAAATATTCCAAGAGACACTATCGGAGGTATCATTCGCAAGTTCAAGTTAAAGGGCACAGTGGAAACGTAACCTGGTCGTGGCAGAAAGAAGATCGTGACCGCGACTGCTGTGCGCTACCTGAAGCGTAATGTGGAGAAAAATCCCCGCGTGACTGCTAAGGAACTGAAAAAAAGACCTGTCAGATGTGGGCACTGAAGTTTCAGCTCAGACAATAAGGCGCGCACTGCATAACGAAGACCTCCATGCCAGAAACTCCCAGGCGCACCCCCTTGCTGACTCCAAAGAACAAGAAAAGTCGGACTGCAGTATGCCAAAAGTCATGTGGACAAGCCACAAAGGTTTTGGGACAGTGTACTGTGGTCAGATGAAACTAAATTAGAACTGTTTGGGACAATGGACCAGCGCTATGTTTGGAGGAGGAAGAACCAGGCTTATGAACAAAAGAACACCTTGCCTACTGTGAAGCATGGCGGGGGGTCAATTATGCTTTGGGGCTGTTTTGCTTCTAATGGTACAGGAAAGCTTCAACGTGTGCAGGGTACCATGAATTCCCTTCAGTACCAGGAGATCTTGGAGGAAAATGTGATGGAGTCAGTCACAAACCTGCGGCTTGGGAGACGTTGGACCTTCCAACAGGACAATGATCCGAAGCACACATCCAAGTCCACTAGAGCATGGTTGAACATGAAAGGCTGGAACATTCTAGAGTGGCCATCGCAATCACCAGACTTAAATCCAATTGAGAACCTCTGGTGGGACCTAAAGAAGGCAGTTGCAGTGCGCAAGCCTAAGAATGTGACTGAACTGGAGGCTTTTGCCCATGAAGAATGGGCTAAGATACCCATAGGTCGTTGCAAGACACTTGTGTCAAGCTATGCTTCACGCTTGAAAGCTGTCATAACTGGAAAAGGATGTTGTACTAAAAAATAATGTCACTAGGGGGTTGAATAAAACTGATAATGATGTGAGCACAGTAAAGACATTTGTGGTTATTCCATCATAAATATTATGTTATATTTGTCTAATTTATAAGTGCCTCTTTGATATAATTGTAAATAAGACTACTGAAATGATCCAAATCAATGTCAAACTGGCCAAAACACTTTATTTCAGTGGGGGTTGAATAAATTTGATCACAACTGTATATACTGTAGTCCACAAACAGATGGACCACAGATTGTAATTGTAGAACTACAAAGTCCATCTTTACGACATTTATGGCCAATAAGTGGAACTGTGTATACAAAATGTACAGCTGTATCTTAGATATGAATTGCAAAAGCCTCCTGTGGCATGAAATGTAAAGAATCTTGGTGATAGTGTTGCACTGACACCACCGAGGTCACTCACCTCTATGGAGAACATGAAAAATCTCTGCACGCCACTAAATCTTTACGTGTTCAGACTTACCATCCTCTTGGACCTGGGATGAAGTAGCCGTTCGCAGGTCCCGAGGCAGGAGCTGACTGGCCTCAGTCGTGAGGTAACCGCACACTTTGGGAGCGTCGAGGCGACTGACGTTGCGAATGTCCTCCGAACGATACACCAGCAAGCGCATGTCGTCTGGCGGGGTGTCGGTGAACCGCCACAGAGGCTACAGCAAAGACGCAACGACCATCAGCAGGGTCAGTTATTTACTATTAAATTAAACACGCAATGAAAACTATAAGGGCGGCATGGTAGCTTAGTGGTTAGCATGTTCTCCTCTCAGCACTAGGGATTCCCGGTTCGAATCCCCATCTGGTGGAGTTTCCATGTTCTCCCCGTGTCCGCGTGGGTTTCCTCCGGGTTCTCTGGTTTCCTCCCACAGTCCAAAAACATGGATCAAATCAATTAAGGTCTCAAAATTGCCCCATGTAGAGTGTGTCTGTGTGAGTGAGTGTGTGCCCAGCGATAGATTGGCGCCCTGTCCTGGGTGTATCTGCCCAGCGCCCGAGACGTTCTCCCCTGGATGGGCATGGGGAACCCCCCAAAGACCCTAATAGAGGATAAAGCGAAAGATAATGGATGAATGAATGAATGAAAACTATAATAGATAAAATATAGGCCATGAAATATAGGCCTTGGGCAAGATATGCCTATAAAATGCAATTCCCTTCCATTACTTATCAAATTATTTTACGACAATTTATCCATCTTTTCTATTAGGGTCGCAGGGGGGGGGGGGGGTTCCCCCATGCCCATCCAGGGGAGAACGTTTGGGGCGCTGGGCAGATACTCCCAGGACAGGGCGCCAATCTAACGCTGGGCACAGTTCTCACACAGACACACACACTCTATATGGGGCAATTTGGAGAATTCAATTGACCTCGATCCATGTTTTTGGACTGTGGGAGCAATCTGGAGAACCCAGAGGAAACCCACGCGGACACGGGGAGAACATGGAAACTCCACCCAGATGGGGATTCGAACCAGGAATCCCGGGGCTGAGAGGCGAACGTGCTAACCACTAAGCCACCGTGCCGCCATGATGCTGTTTAAGGTTTAAAGTGTTGTGAAGGTTCATAAGGAGTTCCTCCACATTAACAAGTCTGTTAGCATAGTACTGCTGAAACAAGCAGGACCTTTCTTTACCTTGCATCAGTTTGCCTTCATGGCATGTTCTTTTATAAATTAGCAGATAAAGCTGGTCACTAACCTCTATGTTGTATTCCGCTTCATCAGTCAGAATGCGGGCAGTGAAGTCGTAGTCATCGACATGTGCTTGAACCCGCGAGTTTTCCTCCCCTAAAGTTAAAGGTGTTAAAGTGCAGCTATTATAATTCACGCAATAATACGTTTTCTCTTTGCAGCTTTTTCCTTTTACCTGACTTTCCATCCATCCATCCATTATCTTCCACTTTATCCTTTATTAGGGTCGCGGGGGGGTTCCCCATGCCCATCCAGGGGAGAACGTTTTGGGCGCTGGGTAGATACACCCAGGACAGGGCGCAAATCTATCACTGGGTACACACTCACACAGGCACACTCTATATGGGGCAATTTGGAGAATTCAATTGACCTTGATCCATGTTTTTGGACTGTGGGAGGAAACCGGAGAACCCGGAGGAAACCCACGCGGACACGGGGAGAACATGGAAACTCCAACCAGATTGGGATTCGAACCTGGATCCCCAGCACTGAGAGGAGAACATGGAAACTCCACCCAGATTGGGATTCGAACCTGGATCCCCAGCACTGAGAGGAGAACATGGAAACTCCACCCAGACTGGGATTGTAAGAAACAAGACGTACCAATGACATGGCCCGTGAAGAAGTTCTGTCTCTGGACCTCATAGTTCTTGTACGTGCCGTCTTTCTCTACGACCACAGTGCTGAAGTCTTCGGTAAACAGTTCGGTGTTGGTGCTCAGGTAAATCCTAAAATGCCTGAAACAATTCAAAGGACACGACGATGGCTTACATGTTTCATTTTTGTTTAGATCTTTGTTTGTTTAAAATTTGTTCTATAGAATTGTTTAGCGTCTCACCACAATTTAATTTAATTTTAACAATTGAAAGTATTATAATTAGAAAAAGCAGTACTAAACAAGGACGGCACGGTGGTTTAGTGGTTAGCATGTTCTCCTCCCAGCATTCGGTTCGAATCCCCATCTGGGTGGAGTTTCCATGTTCTCCCCGTGTCCGCGTGGGTTTCCTCCGGTTCTCCGGTTTCCTCCCACAGTCCAAAAACATGGATCAAGTCAATTGAATTCTCCAAATTGCCCCATATAGAGTGTGTGTGTGAGTGAGTGTGTGCCCAGCGATGGATTGGCGCCCTGTCCTGGGTGTATCTGCCCAGTGCCCGAAACGTTCTCCCCTGGATGGGCATGGGGAACCCCACCGCGACCCTACTAGAGGATAAAGCGGGAGATAATAAATGAATGAATGAGTACTAACCAATAAGGCATGATAGGGTAAAAAATTATCGTGACTTATTCACAATAATGCACGTCCTCAAGTGCCGGACTGCTTTTATAAAACTGTTACAAAATCACTATTTGTTTCACAAATTCATTTATTGCAGGCAAAATCGTTAATTGCTTAAACTTCAGCAACATTTATTGCTGAGTAACAGGATACAGGTTATTCTAACAATTAAAAAATGCCATCTAGTGGCCATAAGACACAACATACACAACTTCTAAACAACAGGCTTAGCGCTTATTCCCAGTTAGGGTACATAATGTATTGTATTACATGCATTGAAATGATTGTCAAGTGTTTAGAGGTGTGATTTATTGTCAATAATGTCACGGCTATACAAACGGCTCAGCCAATCGGATTTCAGGACCGATATTCATTATAGATTTTTATATTTATATTTATTATCTTCCGCTTTATCCTCTATTAGGGTCGCAGGGGGGTACCCCATGCCCATCCAAGGGAGAACGCTTCGGGCACTGGGCAGATACACCAGGACAGGGCGCCAATCTATCACTGGGCACACACTCACACACTATATGGGGCAATTTAAAGCAGTCAATTGCCCCTGAATCAATGTTTTTGGACTGTGGGAGGAAATGCTGAGAGGCGTACATGCTTCACCTTTCTGCACCTGATTTCAACTTCGTCTATTACTGGCAGACGGTAGGTTATAGAATCGTTGGGGAAACGTTTGGGCAGTATTAAGATCTTCTTGATTTCGACTTGTATATGAAATACAACCTTTAAAATTAGCAATTAGGGATTCCCGGTTCGAATCCCAATCTGGGTGGAGTTTCCATGTTCTCCCCGTGTCCGCGTGGGTTTCCTCCGGGTTCTCCGGTTTCCTCCCACAGTCCGAAAACATGGATTAAGTCAATTGAGTACTCCAAATTGCCCCATATAGTGTGTGTCTGTGTGAGTGAGTGTGTGCCAGCGATAGATTAGCATCCTGTCCTGGGTCTATCTGCCCAGCACCCGAAACGTTCTCCCCTGGATGGGCATGGGGAACCCCCCGCGACCCTAATAGAGGATAAAGCGGGAGATAATGAATGGATGAATGATCCTCGGGCGGCATGGTGACTTAGTGGTTAGCATGTTCTCCTCTCAGTGTTAGGGATTCCCGGTTCGAATCCCAATCTGGGTGGAGTTTCCATGCTCTCCCCGTGTCCGCGTGGGTTTCCTCCGGGTTCTCCGGTTCCCTCCCACAGTCCAAAAACATGGATCAAGTCAATTCAGTTCTCCAAATTGCCCCATATAGAGTGTGTATGTGTGTGTGAGTGAGTGTGTGCCCAGTGATAGATTGACATCCTGTCCTGGGTGTATCTGCCCAGCGAACGAGACGTTCTCCCCTGGATGGGCATGGGGAACCCCCCCCCCCGCGACCCTAATAGAGGATAAAGCGGAAGATAATAGATGGAAAATGAGCAATTAACACAAAGTTAATAGACAGTCGAGTGCAGTTAGTCAGTCAGTTTTAATAGAACCTTATTTAAGGATCATTAATCTATTACACATGCAAACGCAGGCATGCACGGATGCAAAACACAACCATCTGCACCTGCACATGCATCTGCACCTGCACCTGCACACACCTCTGTAAAGCCGTGAACGTGAGCAGTCGCTCTGCATGCGTGTTGCTCTGCACATCTCTCTTCCGCACCGAGTGCTGCTGCAGAGTCGAGCGGTTCAGCACATCAAACTCCACCAGCAGTGACCTCAAGTGATCTGAAGCACAACCAGAGAGGAAGTCGAATGACTCAACAACTTCCAGCATCCTGTTTGTATCATGTATCTGATTACATCGCATTAAAGGACATGTTCTAGCTGAAAAAAAGAACTGGGGCGGCACGGTGGCTTAGTGGTTAGCATGTTCTCCTCTCAGCACTAGGGATTCCCGGTTCGAATCCCCATCTGGGTGGAGTTTCCATGTTCTCCCCGTAGAGGATAAAGAATTGGTCCGCATGGGTTTCCTCTAGGTTCTCCGGTTTCCTCCCACAGTCCAAAAACATGGAAAAAAAGTCAATTGACTTCTCCAAATTGCCCCATATAGAGTGTGCACCCAGTGATAGATTGGCACTCTGTCCTGAGTCCATTTGCCCAGCGCCTGAAACGTTCTCCCCTGGATGGGCATGGGGAACCCCCCCCCACCGCAACTCTAGTAGAGGATAAAGCGTTGGTCCGCGTGGGTTTCCTCCGGGTTCTCCGGTTTCCTCCCACAGTCCAAAAACATGGATCAAGTCAATTGAATTCTCCAAAATTGCCCCATATAGAGTGTGTGTTTGTGAGTGAGTGTGTGTCCAGCGATGGATTGGCGCCCTGTCCTGGGTCTATCTGCCCAGCGCTCGAAACGTTCTCCCCTGGATGGGCATGGGGAACCCCCCCCCGCAACCCTAGTAGAGGATAAGGCGTTGGTCCGCGTGGGTTTCCTCCGGGTTCTCCGGTTTCATCCCACAGTCCAAAAACATGGATCAAGTCAATTGAATTCTCCAAAATTGCCCCATATAGAGTGTGTGTGTGTGTGTGTGTGTGAGTGTGTGCCCAGCGATGGACAGGCACCCTGTCCTGGGTGTATCTGCCCAGCGCTCGAAACGTTCTCCCCTGGATGGGCATGGGGAACCCCCCCACGACCCTAATAGAGGATAAAGCGGGAGATAATGAATG
The DNA here is from genome assembly GCA_019802505.1 of Corydoras sp. C115. Lineage (NCBI taxonomy): Eukaryota > Metazoa > Chordata > Actinopteri > Siluriformes > Callichthyidae > Corydoras > Corydoras sp. C115. Next base: position 53,958 of record JAFMOC010000373.1, on the reverse strand, counting down.
AATGAATGAAAAAAGAACTGATTTTGGGGCTAATTTATGTTTGTTTGTTTTTTGGGGGGGCGGGGGGCGTCACGATGGGTTAGTTAGATTTGCCCCTCAGCGCTGGGGATCCAGGTTCGAATCCCAATCTGGGTGGAGTGTCCATGTCCTCCCCGTGCCCACGTGGCTTTTCTCCCACAGTCCAAAAACATGGATTCAAGGGAAATTAAATGTCCCCATATATAAAATCTAGGAAATCTAAATTAAAGGGAAATCTAAATTGCCCCATATATAGAGTGTGTCTGTGTGAGTGAGTGGAACCCCTGGATGGGCATGGGAACCGCCCACCCTACCCCCACGACCCTAGTAGAGGATTAAGCGGTAGATAATGAATGAATGAATTAATTAATTAATTAATTGTTTGTTTTTTTTAGGGGGCGGCCTGGTGCCTAGTGATTCGAATCTCAATCTGGGTGGAGTTTCCATGTTCTCCCCATGTCTGCGCAGGCTTCCTTGAGGTTCTCCGGTTTTCTCCCACAGTCCCATAACATGAACTCAAGGTAAATTGAATGCTCTAAATTGCCCCATATATAGAGTGTGTTTGTGTGAGTGAGTGTACCAGTGATAGATTGGCGTCTTGTCCTGGGTGTCTGCCCAGCGCCTAAAACGTTCTTCCTTGATGGGCATGGGGAACCCCCCCCCACCCCAGTAGATTAAGAGGAAGATGATGAATTAATGAATGAATTAATTAATTAATTAATCGTTTGTTTTTGGGCTCAGTGATTCGAATCCCAATCTGGGTGGAGTTTTCATGTTCTCCCCATGTCTGCGTAGGCTTCCTCCAGGTTTTCTCCCACAGATTCAAGGTAAAGTGAATGCTCTAAATTGCCCCATAGAGAGTGTGTTTTTTGTGAGTTTTTTTCTTTTATTTTTTGCTGGTCATTATTGGTCGAATCTAAAATCCCCCATTAAGAGTAATTAAAATCCATAGAATCAGGGACACTGAACATTGCTCGTATTACTTACTTTAATAACTTCCAAACTTTCATTCATCCATTCATTATCTCCCGCTTTATCCTCTATTAGGGTCGCGGTGGGGTTCCCCATGCCCATCCAGGGGAGAACGTCTCGGGCACAGGGCAGATAGACCCAGGACAGGGCGCCAATCCATTGCTGGGCACACACTCACTCACACAGACACACTCTATATGGGGCAATTTGGAGAACTCAATTGACCTTGATCCATGCTTTTGGAATGTGGGAGGAAACCGACGACTTCCAAATTTTACTATGTAATATAAAACTGTTCCTTATTAATTCATTCATTCATCCATTATCTTCCGCTTTACCCTCTCTTACGGGTTGCGGGGGGTTCCCCATGCCCATCCAGGGGAGAACGTTTCGGGCGCTGGGCAGATACACCCAGGACAGGACGCCAATTTATCGCTGGACACACACTCACTCACTCACACAGACACAATCTACAGTATATGGGGCAATTTGGAGAATTCAATTGACTTGATCCATGTTTTAGATAGGACCGTCTATGGGAGGAAACCGGAGAACCCTGAGGAAACCCACACGGACACGGGGAGAACATGGAAACTCCACCCAGATTGGGATTCGAACCGGGAATCCCTAGCACTGCCAGGAGAACGTGCTAAGCACTAAGCCACCGTGCCGCGTTCCTAACACATTTCATTGTAATAACGTCATAATGTCTCCTCCCAGTTGGAACGTCACATACACGTCACGGCTGATAGACAGATGAAATCTAAAACAAATTAAATACTATAAATTCCGTCCAGCCCGCAGTGGATTTCATATCCCAATGTTCAGAGCTGGACGAACAGTTTCTCGCGATTCCACGGCGTACAAACGTGATCACTCATTTTAGACCATCTGCTGCCATTTTAGCTCTCCCTCGCCCTCCAGCTGTTACATTTGTTGTAACCATCAGACCTGTTGCCACCTGCTATTTTTACGTTCGACGGCATCTCTGACATGCAGTATGCAAATATCAGAGCTGGTATGAAAAAATATTAAAAAGACGGAACAATTTCCGATTAAGACGTCGCTCGTTTGGTGCGCCTCCATGTGCTGGGCAGATAGACCCAGGACAGGGCGCCAATCCATCGCTGGGCACATACTCACTCACACAGACACACTCTATATGGGGCAATTTTGAGAATTCAATTGACCTTGATCCATGTTTTTGGAATGTGGGAGGAAACCGACGACTTCCAAACTTTACTATGTAATATAAAACTGTTCCTTATAAATTCATTCATTCATCCATTATCTTCCGCTTTACCCTCTCTTAGGGTTGCAGGGGGGTTCCCCATGCCCATCCAGGGGAGAACGTTTCGGGCGCTGGGCAGATACACCCAGGACAGGATGCCAATTTATCGCTGGACACACACTCACTCACACAGACACACTCTACAGTATATGGGGCAATTTGGAGAATATGAAAAAATATTTAAAATACGGAACAATTTCCGATTAAGACGTCGCTCGTTTGGTGCGCCTCCATGTGTTACGGCACAAATCCTGGGACTTCACTGATTTCTGGGGCAGTTTGCTCAATTCATCCAGTGGTCACGACTTCTTGTACTGTCCATAGATATCTTCCGCTGCTGGGGTTGGCTTTTTCAATTATCGGGCGCTGGGCAGATCTCAATTTATCGTAACAACTCACACACAGACCAACTACAGTATGGCGGCAATTTTTAAAAAATATTAAAAATACGGAAACTCCATGTTTTAGACGTAGTCGTTTTATGTGTTAACAAATCCCGCTTCTGATTTTCAGTGCTGTCATGAGTGCGGTCATGGACACGGTGGCTTAGTGGTTTCTCACAGCATGAGTTCTCCTCTCATGTTATTAACTAGGGATTCCCGTCTCTCTTCGCGCTAGGGATCCCGATCCCATCTGGGTGGAGTTTCCATGTTCTCCCCGTGTCCGCGTGGGTTTCCTCCGGGTTCTCCGGTTTCCTCCCAAAGTCCAAAAACATGGATCAAGCCAATAGAGTTCTCAAAATTGCCCCATATAGAGTGTGTCTGTGTGAGTGAGTGTGTGCCCAGCGATGGATTGGCGCCCTGTCCTGGGTCTATCTGCCCAGCGCCCGAGATGTTCTCCCCTGGATGGGCATGGGGAACCCCACTGCGACCCTAATAGAGGATAAAGCGGGTGATAATGAATGAATACAGTGATTTGTGTTCTAATTGTTGCTTAATTGTTTATTATTGTCTAATTGTTTGTTATTAGCAAACCAAAATTTTTAAGTACCACCTAATACCTAAAAAGGTATTGCTGGGCGTGACGCATGGCGGCATACAGTTACACCCCTTTCCCGTGATTTATTCACAATAATACACAACCTGGGCGGCATGATGGGTTAGTGGTGGGGGACCAAGGTTCTAATCCCAATCTGGGTGGAGTTTCCATGTTCTCCCCGTGTCTGCGTGGATTTCCTCCGGGTTCTCCGGTTTCCTCCCACAGTCCAAAAACATGGATTAAGGTCAGTGGAGTTCTCCAAATTGCCCCATATTGAGTGTGTCTGTGTGAGTGAGTGTGTGTCCAGTGATAGATTGGCGTCCTGTCCTGGGTGTCCTGTGTGTTTCAGGTGGAGGACCAATTCTCCTGTGTGTAAGCACAGTAGGCAAAATAGGGCACTTTACAGTATAGCAAAAAAGGAGGTGTGTCCAAACTTTTGACTGGTACTTGACTCGAGCACAATGAGTTAACTTTATGAGGTGAAACTGATAAATCCTTTCTAAAATACAATAAAAATGAATTTTAATTTCCCTCAGCGCTGGGGATTTCCGATCCTGGGTTCGTTTCTCCTCGGGCGGCACGGTGGCTTAGTGGTTAGCATGTTCTCCTCTCAGCGTTAGGGATTACCGGTTCGAATCCCCATCTGGGTGGAGTTTCCATGTTCTCCCCGTGTCTGCGCGGATTTCCTCCGGGTTCTCCGGTTTCCTCCCACAGTCCAAAAACATGGATCAAGTCAATTGAATTCTCCAAATTGCCCCATATAGAGTGTGTCTGTGTGAGTGAGTGTGTCCAGCGATAGATTGGCGCCCTGTCCTGGGTGTATCTGCCCAGCGCCCGAAACGTTCTCCCCTGGATGGGCATGGAGAACACCACCCCCACCGTGACCCTAGTAGAGGATAAAGCGTTGGTTCGCATGGGTTTCCTCCGGGTTCTCCGGTTTCCTCCCACAGTCCAAAAACATGGATCAAGTCAATTGAATTCTCCAAATTGCCCCATATAGAGTATGTTTGTGTGTCTGTGTGAGAGAGTGTGCCCAGTGATAGATTGGCACCCTGTCCTGAGTCCATTTGCCCAGCACCCGAAACGTTCTCCCCTGGATGGGCATGGAGAACACCCATGTTCTCTCCGTGTCCGCATGGGTTTCCTCCAGGTTCTCTGGTCTCCTCAAACATGGATCAAGGTCAATTGAATTCTCCAAATTGCCCCATATAGAGTGTGTCTTTGTGTGAGTGAGTGTGTCCAGCGATAGATTGGCGCCCTGTCCTGGGTGTATCTGCCCAGCGCCCGAAACGTTCTCCCCTGGATGGGCATGGAGAACACCACCCCCACCGTGACCCTAGTAGAGGATAAAGCGTTGGTTCGCATGGGTTTCCTCCGGGTTCTCCGGTTTCCTCCCACAAACACATGCACAAAAACATGGATCAAGTCAATTGAATTCTCCAAATTTCCCCATATAGAGTGTGTCTGTGTGTCTGTGTGAGAGAGTGTGCCCAGTGATAGATTGGCACCCTGTCCTGAGTCCATTTGCCCAGCACCCGAAACGTTCTCCCCTGGATGGTGTCTGTGTGAGTGAGGGTGTGTCCAGTGATAGATTGGCACCCTGTTCTAGGTGTATCTGCCCAGCACTTGAAACGTTCTCCCCTGGATGGGCATGGGGAACACCCATGTTCTCTCCGTGTCCGCATGGGTTTCCTCCAGGTTCTCTGGTCTCCTCAAACATGGATCAAGGTCAATTGAATTCTCCAAAATTGCCCCATATAGGGAGTGTCTGTGTGAGTGAGTGTATGTCCAAGTGATAGATTTTGGCACCCTGTCCTGGGTGTATCTGCCCAGCACCTGAAACGTTCTCCCTGGATGGGCATGGGGAACACCATGACACTAGTCTCTCCGTGTCCGCATGGGTTTCCTCCAGGTTCTCTGGTCTCCCACAGTCAAAAACATGGATCAAGTCAATTGAATTCTCGCAAAAATTGCCCCATATAGGGAGTGTCTGTGTGAGTGAGTGTATGTCCAGTGATAGATTGGCACCCTGTCCTGGGTGTATCTGCCCAGCACCTGAAACGTTCTCCCCTGGATGGGCATGGGGAACACCCATGTTCTCTCCGTGTCCGCATGGGTTTCCTCCAGGTTCTCTGGTCTCCTCAAACATGGATCAAGGTCAATTGAATTCTCCAAATTGCCCCATATAGAGTGTGTTTGTGTGAGTGAGTGTGTCCAGCGATAGATTGGCGCCCTGTCCTGGGTGTATCTGCCCAGCGCCCGAAACGTTCTCCCCTGGATGGGCATGGAGAACACCACCCCCACCGTGACCCTAGTAGAGGATAAAGCGTTGGTTCGCATGGGTTTCCTCTGGGTTCTCCGGTTTCCTCCCACAGTCCAAAAACATGGATCAAGTCAATTGAATTCTCCAAATTGCCCCATATAGAGTATGTTTGTGTGTCTGTGTGAGAGAGTGTGCCCAGTGATAGATTGGCACCCTGTCCTGAGTCCATTTGCCCAGCACCCGAAACGTTCTCCCCTGGATGGTGTCTGTGTGAGTGAGGGTGTGTCCAGTGATAGATTGGCACCCTGTCCTAGGGTGTATCTGCCCAGCACTTGAAACGTTCTCCCCTGGATGGGCATGGGGAACACCCATGTTCTCTCCGTGTCCGCATGGGTTTCCTCCAGGTTCTCTGGTCTCCTCAAACATGGATCAAGGTCAATTGAATTCTCCAAAATTGCCCCATATAGGGAGTGTCTGTGTGAGTGAGTGTATGTCCAGTGATAGATTGGCACCCTGTCCTGGGTGTATCTGCCCAGCACCTGAAACGTTCTCCCCTGGATGGGCATGGAGAACCCCCCCGCGACCCTAATAGAGGATAAAGTGGAGGATAATGGATGGATGGATCATATAGTAAATAAATCAGGAGTTTTAGGATGTGTTTCTACATCATATTAGTAAGAAGTTGTCTCACTTACCATGTTCTCCTTCGCTAAAAACTTTGTCAGAGCATTCGGTCAAAAGCAAACAGGTCAGAAGCAAAGTTATTCGCTTCATGTCGAGCTGAAACGAAATAAAGTCCTCACACGAACAGCAGCATGATGTTCAGCAGCAGAACCCTGATCAACATCTGGACATGTCCCCAGCTGCCGGGTCCCGAGTCCTGCAGTCAGACACGAAGACACTAACGAACTGGAACCCGCGCGGACATTCTTACAAAGGTTCGGTTCCTAAGACATAGTGAAATAAAGCTGTCCTCACGCTTCGAACCTCAGCACACTGTATAAACAGACACCCCCAAAAGTTACCGACACGCCGCCGACACCCGGAAGCACAACGAGCTCGAGGACGCGTCCCGCCATTTGGATTTGTAGTCTCTCAGACGCGGCGCTTCAAAAGAACGCCTCAGAGTTTCCTAAAGACATGAAACCTCCGAGAGAACCTTCAACCTTCAAACATTCTGCTTTTTCTGGACGATATTAATATTCGTGGACGCGGATACACGCATTATAAGTGCAAACAATTGAAGAAGATTCCTGTAAAGAACAAACTTTTGTTAGTTTGAATGAAAGTACTGACTAAATCAGTGTAGTTCACTTGTGGTGGCGTACAATGTCATAAATATATAAATAAACATATAAATAAACATTGTACATCTTTACGAGTAAACTGTACTGCAATGGGTGACAGCAACTACTAAAATATATATATATATATATATAATATATATATATATATATATATATATATATTTATATATATATATATATATAGGGCGGCACGGGTGGCTAGTGGTTGGCATGTTCTCCTCTCAGCACTAGGGATTCCCGGTTCGAATCCCATCTGGGTGGAGTTTCCATTTTCTCCCCGTGTCTTGCTGGGTTTCCTCCCGGGTCCCCGGTTTCCCCCCACAGTCCAAAAAACATGGATCAAGTCAATTGAATCTCAAAATTGCCCCATATAGAGTGTGTCTGTGTGAGTGAGTGTGTGCCCAGCGATGGATTGGCGCCCTGTCCTGGGTGTGTCTGCCCAGCGCCCGAAACGTTCTCCCCTGGATGGGCATGGGGAACCCCACCGCGACCCTAATAGGGGATAAAGCGGGAGATAATGAATGAATGAATATATGTGTGGATCCAAAAAAAAAAAGGGGGGGGGGGGGGCGCAGCTTCAAATAACAATCAGGTTTGATGAACTTACAGTATAGTTGGTTTTCTCCATGGCTTCTGACTTGTGGTGTTCTCATTTGTAAGTCGCTTTGGATAAAAGCGTCTGCTAAATGACTAAATGTAAATGTAATGTGTGTGTATATATATATAAGGTGGCACGGTGGCTTAGTGGTTGGTGGCTTAGTGGTTCTCCTCTCAGCGCTAGGGATACCCGGTTCGAATCCCCATCTGGGTGGAGTTTCCCTGTTCTCCCCATGACTGCGTGGGTTTCCTCCCACTGTCCAAAAACATGGATAAAGTCAATTGAGTTCTCCAAATGGCCCCATATAGAGTGTGTATGCGTGCGTGTCTGTGTGAGTGAGTGTGTGCCTAGCAATAGATTGGCGCCCTGTCCTGGGTGTATCTGCCCAGCACCTGAGACGTTCTCCCCTGGATGGGCATGGGGAACACCCACCGCGACCCTAATAACGGTGGCTTAGTGGTTAGCATGTTCTCAGCACTAGGGATTCCCGGTTCGAATCCCCATCTGGGTGGAGTTTCCATGTTTTACCTGTGTCCACGTGGGTTTCCTCTGGGTTCTCCGGTTTCCTCCCACAGTCCAAAAACATGAATCAAGGTCAATTGAATTTTCCAAATTGCCCCATATAAAGTGTGTCGGTGTGTGTGTGAGTGTGTGCCCAGCGATAGATTGGCGCCCTGTCCTGGGTTTATCTGCCCAGCGCCCGAAACGGTCTCCCCTGGATGGGTATGGGGAACCCCACCGCGACCCTAATAGAGGATAAAGCGGAAGATAATGAATGAATGAATATATAGGTTTCCTCCCACAGTCTAAAAACATGGATCAAGGTCAAATGAATTCTCCAAATTGCCCCATATAGAGTATGTTTGTGTGAGTGAGTGTGTGCCCAGCGATAGATTGGCACCCTGTCCTGGGTGTATCCGCCCAGCGCCTGAAACGTTCACCTTTGGGTGGGCATGGGGAACACCGCCCCCACACCCCCCACAACCCTAATGAAGGATAAAGTGGAAGGAGGTATATAATAGTTATATATATATAAATATATTTTTATATATTTTTTTTTATTTAAATGAGACTAACAAGGTAAATAGGAAAAATCAACGGACTAGTCTGTAATTGTACTACTTCAAAGTCCATATAAATGTTTAGTAAAGCTATATATATATATATACACAACCCAAAAAAAAATTTTATTTAGTGGAGACTAACAAAGTATTTAGAGAAACCTAAGGACTACAGTCTGTAATTTTAAACTACAAAGTCCATCTACGTATGTGTTCAGTAAAGCTGATGTAATGAACAGTAAGCATAGAAACTTGGTGGCGGACATAATAAAGTGGCCGGTGGGAGATTTTATATATATATATATATATATATATATATATATATATCACCAACAATTCTCATAAAATTGCAATAATATTTAGAAAAATAACACACCAGAAAGCCTAATTAATTCCTAATTTTTTATACACAACATCCATCCTCCTTTTTTCCCCAAAAGAGTTTCATGATGTTGTCCTTTTCTAGTAGCATAAAAGTTAAAAGTTGAGTCATAATTATGGCATAAGTTTCATTCATTGATACAGTATGTATATATTTATATATATATGTGTGTGTGTGTGTGTACTGTATATAGACATTGTAGTTGTACATTGTAGTTCTACAATTACATTCGGTCGTCCTTTTTCTTTCTTTTTTTTTTTTTACATTGTTAGTACATTTACATTTAGTCATTCAGCAGACACTTTTATCCAAAGAGACTTACAAGGTGAGCACAGGGTCCATCACAACATCCCTGGAGCAATGAGGGTTAAGGGTCTTGCTCAAGGGCCCACATTGGTAACTTCAGTGGACCTGGGATTTGAACCCCCAACCTTCAGATTGATAACCCAACACCCTAACCACTGAGCTACGACGCTCTAGTACACTGATGTTAGTGTTAGTGCAGGTTCAGAGACAGAGGTGAGCTTTTAAATCCTGTATCAGTCACTGTGTACTCTTATGTAGATACCTCCACATTGCTCCACCTCGTAGACGTAACATCAGACAGTAGGTCACCTATTGCTGCAGTTTGTGTTAATCATCGTCTAATCCCCACAATCCATCACAGTGCTCCACTGGCCAGCCAACTCGCCAGACGTAAACCCCATTGAGAGTCCATGAGGTATTAGAGCAGTGATCCTCAATTATTTTCTGTTAAGCCCCCCCTAGGAAGAAAAAAACATTTTGCACCCCCCCCCCACACTCCCCTCACCCCCCCCCGTACATGGCAAAATGGGATGAAGTATTTTTACACGCCCACTGTAGTATGATTTGTCTATAAATTTGTTTTAAGTACCCCTCTTTTATAACAATGTCTCCTTATTCACAATAAAGAAAAAAAGAAAGAAATATAGATCAACTTAGAACAAAGAATCATTTTATTAATAAATGAAATCCTTATTTAAACTAGAAACATTTTTGAACTGACTGGCATTTGATACTCATTCATCCATTATCTTCCACTTTATCCTCTATTAGGGTCGCGGGGGGGTTCCCCATGCCCATCCAGGGGAAAACGTCTCGGGCGCTGGGCAGATACACCCAGGACAAAGCACCAATCTATCGCTGAGCACACACTCACTCACACAGATACGCACGCGTACACACTCTATATGGGGCAATTTGGATTCGAATCAGGAATCCCTAGCGCTAAGAGGAGAACATGCCAACCACTAAGCCACCGTGCCACCCTATATATATATATATATATATATATATATTCATTCATTATTCATTATTCAGCCAGGACAGGGCGCCAATCTATCGCTGAGCACACACTCACTCACACAGACACACACTCTATATGGGGCAATTTGGAGAACTCAGTTGACTTGAGCCATGTTTTTGGACTGTGGGAGGAAACCGGAGAACCCAGAGGAAACTTACGCAGACACGGGGAGAACATGGAAACGCCACCCAGATGGGGATTCGAACCTGAATCCCTAGTGCTGAGAGGAGAACGTGCTAACCACTAAGCCACCGTGCCACCCGGCATTTGATAGTGAAAAATGAAATGAAATAAAATCAATAAATAATAATAAATTCTAATTCATCAGCAACATTTCTTTTTAATCAAAAGTCAGAACTAATGTCTCCGTTTTGCAGCACAGCTTTTCTGATGTAGTTTCATAAAGCGGGATGATTGCTGGTTATACTCGTCACGTTTACGATTTAAAAACTCAAGCGGTTATCAGTGTGATTGGGGTGTAATGTCTTTAAGTGACGCCTTCATTTATTCGGCTTCACGCTGTCCGCTGCCAACATTTAAAGACACAGAGGACACAGCGGTCTTTCTTCGTCTCCCACCTTTAGTTACAGTGAAGCCAGGCTCTAAATGCGCTTCATCATATTGCCTCGTTTTAGTTTTCGGTTGACTTTTGTTTCTCTTATTATCTTCGTCTCTCTCCCGCCTTTCTCTCTCATCTCTGTTAAATATTTCTCCATGTTGTCTCGAGGGTTTGTTCAGTACACTTAATATCACTTGCTCTGTGATATCTTGTTATGCCCCCCCCAATCACCGCACGCCCCACTATTTGAGAAGGACTGCTCTAGAGGTGGCTTAGTGGTTAGCGTGTTCTCCTCTCAGCACTAGGGATTCCCGGTTCGAATCCCCATCTGGGTGGAGTTTCCATGTTCTCCTCGTGTCTGCGTGGGTTTCCTCCCACAGTCCAAAAACATGTATAACTGTATATCCAAAACTGTATATATCTGTATAGGGTGGCACAGTGGCTTAGTGGTTAGCATGTTCTCCTCTCAGCACTAGGGATTCCCGGTTCGAATCCCTATCTGGGTGGAGTTTCCATGTTCTCCTCATGTCTGCGTGGGTTTCCTCCGGGTTCTCCGGTTTCCTCCCATAGTCCAAAAACATGGATAAAGTCAATTGAATTCTCCAAATTGCCCCATATAGAGTGTGTCTGTGCGAGTGAGTGTGTGCCCAGCGATAGATTGGCGCCCTGTCCATGGTGTATCTGCCCAGCGCCCGAGACGTTCTCCCCTGGATGCGCATGGAGAACCCCACCGCAACCTTAATAACCTTATTATTATGTTTCAGAGCCATTTCCACTGAATAGGCTCTATTAATTGCTATTACAGTTTATAAATTACTTTTTTTTTGTCAGTATCCAAAACTGTATATATCTGCATAGGGTGGCACAGTGGCTTCGTGGTTGGCATGTTCTCCTCTCAGCGCTAGGGATTCCCGGTTCGAATCCCCATCTGGGTGGAGTTTCCATGTTCTCCCCGTGTCCATGTGGGTTTCCTCCGGGTTCTCCGGTTTCCTCCCACAGTCCAAAAACATGGATCAAGTCAATTGAGTTCTCCAAATTGCCCCATATAGAGTGTGTTTGTGTGAGTGAGTGAGTGTGCGCCCAGCGATAGATTGGCGCCCTGTCCTGGGTGTATCTGCCCAGAGCCCGAAACGTTCTCCCCTGGATGGGCATGGAGAACCCCACCGCGACCCTAATAGAGGATAAAGCGGAAGATAATGAATGAATGAATGCTCTAGAGGAACATCAGCGCCAACAACAAAGAATTCTCCATCGATCTCATTTTTTGGGAAATGGTCTGTATGTATACCATGAGGAAAAAAATGTGTATGAAATAAAGGAATGTGCACACGTGTGTGGGTTTATAAAATGGTCATTTTAATTGGGGTTACATAGCTGTTACATAGGGCATTTGAACATTTCCACAAGGCTCTTGAGGGACTACAGTCAACGATTAGCAAAAACACAATAGTGGTCTGAATATCTAATCGACATCACTGGACAAATCAAAGATCCTCAGTATGTGCACAAAGCTGCGACGAAAGTATCGAACCAAACCAGGCAACATTGTGTATACAACATTGGTATCCTTACTAGTAAATACTGAAAAATGGGCATGCATCATGATCTCGATCGGTTTATCCGGAGCCGTCAGTGTGACAACGTACTGAGGCGAACATGCTTCAACACAACGTGAACAATTTGGCAAGGAACGAGTGCTTCGCTTTTATTTCCTCCAGAGGAACCCTGGTTGAGACAGCCAATAAACAGCTTCATTGAGCTGAGCAGCACCCCGTTACAACGCTGCCGGGGTGAAGGAGTGAGCGAACCAATAGCGACGAGGTCCAGGCGGGGTGGAATTTTTTCGCCGGACGTGCGAATCGGTGCTGCGTCGTATGGTCTGAACCGAGAGCGGACATCGTGTGAGGCTAATACTTTTCTACAGCGGACACGGCACATGAAGACCAAATGGACGGAACCACAAAACCGAGGAATGGAGGGGTCGTTTCGACGGAACAGACCATCAGAACCTCAACCTCGAGGTTAGAAAAATCTGAGTGATGATTGGATTTCCCTAAACGCACGCAGCTCATTGGTTAGGATCATGGGTTTACGGGGCTAGATTACCGTAAGTGAAACAATAAGGAATGACGATGTGTAAAAAGTTTTTTTTTTTTTTTTTTTCTTTCTTTTTGTTTAATAGGTGGTGACGACAAGCGGGTTGGGAGGGGGGTGGGCTCTTAGTTCTCTCCTCCGTCACCTCCCTCGCCCTCATCTGCTGCATTGTCAGAAGTCCATAACTGTGAAACAAAAGAAAAAGAATATGTAAATATCAGAACTCAAGTCTTTAGAACCATCCATTCATTATTTTCTGCTTAATCCTCTACTAGGGTCGGGGGGGGGGTTCCCTATGCCCATCCAGGGGAGAACGTTTCGGGCGTTGGGCAGATACACCCAACACAGGGCGCCAATCTATCGCTGGGCACACACTCACACACTCTATATGGGGCAATTTGGAGAATTCAATTGACTTGATCCATGTTTTTGGACTGTGGGAGGAAACTGGAGAACCCGGAGGAAACCCACGCGGACACGGGGAGAACATGGAAACTCCACCCAGATTGGGATTCGAACCGGGAATCCCTAGCGCCGAGAGGAGAACATTCTATGTATGTAATGTAAATGTATTAACTCGTTCGCCCCAACAGTGCCATTAATAGAGTACCATGCTTGAATTCTGGAAACTTTGTAAACTGGAAACTTTGTACTTTGTAAACTGGAAACTCCCCATCCAGGGGAGAACGTTTCGGGCGCTGGGCAGATACAACCAACACAGGGCGCCAATCTATCGCTGGGTACACACTCACTCACACACACACACACACACACACACTCTATATGGGGCAATTTGGAGAATTCAATTGACTTGATCCATGTTTTTGGACTGTGGGAGGAAACCAGAGAACCCGGAGGAAACCCACACGGAAACGGGAAGAACATGGCAACTCCACCCAATTGGAATTCGAACTGGGAATCCCTAGTGCTGAGAGGAGAACATGCTAACCACTAAGCCACCGTGCCGCCCCTATGTACAGTATTTTAACTAATATCCAGTAAAATTAAAGCATTTGATCCATTTAATCTAAAGTTTGTCACGTTTGGAAGCTATACATTTTCTAATGATTGTTCTAAAAATATAAACTGGACATCAGCTTGCTGAGACCAATTGAGAACCCATTCATTAGGACATTGGCATGCACGTACAGAAAGGGTCTGACCTCAAACTGTTCCCACATAATTTTGAATGTAATGATTATAAAAGGGCACGGTGGCTTAGTGGTTGGCATGTTTTCCTCTCAGCGTTAGAGATTCCCGATTCGAATCCCCATCTGGGTGGAGTTTCCATGTGCTCCCCGTGTCTGCGTGGGTTTCCTCCGGGTTCTCCGGTTTCCTCCCACAGTCCAAAAACATGGATCAAGTCAATTGAATTCTCCAAATTTCCCCATATAGAGTGTGTGTGTGTGAGTGAGTGAGTGTGTGCCCAGCGATGGATTGGCGCCCTGTCCTGGGTGTATCTGCCCAGCGCCCGAGACGTTCTCCCCCCTGGATGGGCATGGGGAACCCCACCGCGACCCTAATAGAGGATAAAGCGGGAGATAATGAATGAATGAATGATTATAAAAGTTTCTGATTACTTTATATCGTTTTTATATTATGTTAGAGAGAGAGAGAGAGAGAGAGAGAGAGAGGTGTAGCTTGTGATGGTCATAATGTGAATGCAGTGTGTAACTTACTGTAAGGTTGTCTCTAAGGAGCTGCATGATGAGTGTGCTGTCTTTGTACGAGTCTTCATTAAGTGTATCGAGCTCTGCAATAGCTTCATCGAAGGCCTGCAAGCAAACAGACAGAATGGACGATTTAATAAGATCTAGGGTTTCATTCGTTTCCACAGGATCCAAAACTGTCAAAAGCACGGCAACGAAGAACCAAAGGGCATGCGATGTAAATCAAAACAGAATGCAATGATGTGCACTTCACCTTATATATTATTCAAAATGGAACAAACTAAGAACTTCAGTCAGAACACCAAGCAATATACTGTTCCATAAAACACATTTTGAATTTGACAGTAGCAATACATTAAATATATACACAGCAGTATAGAAAATAAAAAGTTGGGCTCAGGGCATTTTCTCCAAGATGCCAAAGGAGCTTTAAAAAGAAAAGTTTCTTAAAAAAAAAAAGATGCGATTCTGGTCTTTATTTATTTTTTATGATGTTTAGGTATATAGCTGCCCACTGCAGTTCTTCAAATACAGAACAAGACTAAGACAGTCTAAAATACCACCATGTTAATATAAATCATACTGGGGGGGGTAAACTACAGTCTGTAATAGAACTACAAAGTGTATCTATAATGTAAGTGGAACTAAAGATAATACAAAAAGTAGGTGATAAGTGTAGTATATATTATTCAAGATTTAAGAAAATTTTATTATCATTAATATCACATGTGGTACATGAGATAAGAACGAAATTATGGGTCACAGACCCCGATTACCCTGTTATTTTAGAGTAATAATTTAAATTTAAATTTTGAAGAAGAAAATTTGAATTTTTTTTAATACAGTTTATAGATATGTGAAATATAATAGAATATACAACTATGAATATATATAATATACAACTATACAAATATATATTGTATAATATACAATATTTGCAAATAATTCATTCATTCATTATCTTCCGCTTTATCCTCTATTAGGGTCGCAGGGGGGGGGGGGGTTCCCCATGCCCATCCAGGGGAGAACGTCTTGGGCGCTGGGCAGATAGACCCAGGACAGGGCGCCAATCCATCGCTGGGCTCACACTCACACAGACACACTCTATATGGGGCAATTTGGAGAATTCAATTGACTTGATCCATGTTTTTGGACTGTGCGAGGAAACCGGAGAACCCGGAGGAAACCCACGCAGACACGGGGAGAACATGGAAACTCCACCCAGATGGGGATTCGAACCGGGAATCCCTAGCGCATTTGTAAATAATAAATAAATGAAAAAAAAACACTTTTGCACCCAGAACCAACGTGATCTTTCGTTTGTGAACCTTGCACTCTAACAAAATTTACATCAGGTCTGTTTTTAAAGAACCAGCGCATGAAGAACTGTAGACCACTGCCATCCAATATTCTTACAGCCTTTCTCCAGATTCCTAAAAGCTTTTGATATTTATTGTAGATAAATGTGGAAGATAATGGATGGATGGATAGAACTTCACATTACAATTGATGCTGATTCTGCTGGGTATACACTTTAACTCTGTGATCCGCAATCCATCACACCCTGGACATCATCTGTTCCAGTAGATTCCCTCAGGCCAGCATTTCAGCCAGTTGAGGATCAAGGCCTCCAGACTACTGAAAGCTTCTTTCCACACGCCATCACACTCATGAACAGCTGAACATTAAAACACTACTTTTTGGATACAGTTTACCACACACATCCACATCTACATGTTCTCTCACCACTGACTCTTTGTTCTCCATATTTTTATTTATATCCATTTAACTCAGCCTGCACTGTTTTATATAAAAAGAAAAAATAAATAAATAAATAAATAAATAAATAAAAAAAAAAACACAATTATGCACAAGTTAGATTTACAGGTGTGTCTGTGCGTGGGTGTGCATGTGTGTGTGTGTGGATGAGGATGCTATTTTGCACATGTTAGATTTACAGGTGTGTCTGTGAGGATTCTATTTTGCACATGTTAGGTTTACAGGTGTGTGTGTGTGTGTGAGGATTCTATTTTGCACATGTTAGGTTTACAGGTGTGTGTGTGTGTATGTGAGGATTCTATTTTTGCACATGTTAGGTTTACAGGGGTGGGTGTGTGTGAGGATTCTATTTTGCACATGTTAGGTTTACAGGTGTGTGTGTGTGTATGAGGATGCTATTTTTGCACGTTAGGTTTACAGGGGTGGGTGTGCGTTTGTGTGTGTGTGTGTGTGTGGATGAGGATGCTATTTTTGCACATGTTAGGTTTACAGGTGTGTGTGTGTGTGTGTGTGTGTGTGTGTGAGGATGCTATTTTTGCACATGTTAGGTTTACAGGTGTGTGTGTGTGTGTGTGAGGATGCTATTTTTGCACGTGTTAGGTTTACAGGTGTGTGTGCGTGGGTGTGCGTTTGTGTGTGTGTGGATGACGATGCTATTTTGCACATGTTAGGTTTACAGGTGTGTGTGTGTGTGTGTATGAGGATGCTATTTTTGCACATGTTAGGTTTACAGGTGTGTGTGTGTGTGTGAGGATGCTATTTTTGCACATGTTAGGTTTACAGGTGTGTGTGTGCGTGGTGTGTGTGTTTGTGTGTGTGATGACGATGCTATTTTGCACATGTTAGGTTTACAGGTGTGTGTGCGTGGGTGTGCGTTTGTGTGTGTGTGGATGACGATGCTATTTTGCACATGTTAGGTTTACAGGTGTGTGTGTGTGTGTGTATGAGGATGCTATTTTTGCACATGTTAGGTTTACAGGTGTGTGTGTGTGTGTGTGAGGATGCTATTTTTGCACATGTTAGGTTTACAGGTGTGTGTGCGTGGGTGTGCGTTTGTGTGTGTGTGGATGACGATGCTATTTTGCACATGTTAGGTTTACAGGTGTGTGTGCGTGGGTGTGCGTTTGTGTGTGTGTGGATGACGATGCTATTTTGCACATGTTAGGTTTACAGGAGTAAGTGTGTGTGTGTGTGTGTGTGTGTGTGTGTGAGGATGCTATTTTGCACATGTTAGGTTTACAGGGGTAAGTGTGTGTGTGTGTGTGTGTGTGTGAGGATGCTATTTTGCACAGGTTAGGTTTACAGGTGTGTGTGTTTGGATGCTATTTTGCACATGTTAGGTTTACAGGGGTGGGTGTGCGTTTGTGGATGACGATGCTATTTTGCACATGTTAGGTTTACAGGTGTGTGTGTGTGTGTGAGGATGCTATTTTTGCACATGTTAGGTTTACAGGGGTGGGTGTGTGCGTGTGTGTGAGCATACTTGGTCAATAAAGCCTGATTCTGATTCAGTAACTCTGGGATGCCTTTTTCATATCCACACATTTTTTTTTATAACATAAAAGCCGTATTTAAAAACAAAACAAGCTAAGTAGTTAATATTTAAGTATAAAATGTACTACTTGGTTCAGTTCCCATCTCAACCCCCTTCTTTAAGGCTGTAGGAGTCCAAACTTACCTGCTTGGCCAGAGTACAGGCCTGCTCAGGAGAGTTGAGGATCTCGTAGTAAAAGACGGAGAAGTTGAGGGCCAGACCCAGGCGGATGGGGTGCGTCGGCTGCATCTCCTTCTTGCTAATGTCAAAAGCATCTTGGTAGGCGCACTGAGAGTTGGTTATTGTGTCTAAATCCAGAAAAAGAATAATGGTCAATATCAATTGAGTGTCTATTTTTCTGTATTGTTTTCCATCCAGATACAAAAACATCAATAAGGACTGGACCGCTTCTGTATGTTGGCAACAAAATTCTGTGAAAGACTGGCACAAAATAGTGCTGCATGTCTGTAGGTAATACATATATATATATAAATAACATTACATTTGCATTACATTTATTGGACGCTTTTATCCAAAGCAACTTACAAGGTGAGCACAGGGTTTATCACAACATCCCTGGAGCAATGAGGGTTAAGGGTCTTGCTCAAGGACCCACACTGGTAACTGCAGTGGACCTGGGATTTGAACCCCCAACCTTCAGATTGATAGCCCAACGCCCTAACCACTGAGCTGCTGCCAAATAAAAACACACAACCGATGCCTAACCCTAAATAAAAAATAAAAAAAACTTAAAAAAAAAAAAAAAAAAAAAAAAAAAAAAAAATACATCCAGACATTGCCCTCACCCACTGACATCTCCAGCCACTTCTCACCAGCAGGTGGAAGCACCCATCATGCCGAGCACTTTGCCCCATTCATTCAAACATCCATGTTACTATCCTGCTGACCACAACAGTAGGTAAGAGAGAGAGAATTCGAGTCTTGAAGCAGTTTCATCATTACCGAGCATCAGAGGGATCCACACAGAGGACACACACACACACAGTCTGTTCAGGAATTAAGTTTCTTCCCATATAAGCAAACAGATTTTCCACTTCAGGCCATCACCCTGGCTTGCTCTTTCATGGTTGAGACGTAAAACCAATTATAAAATTGCTTAAAGATAATGCACCATTCCAAAAAGTGCTATGTGAATAACACCATGCTCTTCCAGGCATCAGAATCAGAATATCTTTATTGTCATTATACCAGGTATAACGAAATTAAGGTGCCATACTTTCGGTGTCACATACTTAAATTTACACAAATAAAGAGATTTATAAGATAGCACTATAATTTACAATTTACAAAACATTTTAAATAAAAAAAAGAATTTGTTTACAAGAGTGTATAAAACTGTACAACCTGAGTGAATGAATTTATATTTATATATTGCAGGTTTTTTATATTGCACGTTCAAAAAGTGAATTTTTTATGAATGTAAAAAATTTACCATCAAATTCCAGTTTGGGAAAACACAAATATAAATGCTTGGAAAAGGTTTAAAGCAAATCTATATTATATTAGAGCTAAAGATACCCATGTAGGACATTGTAATTAAAAGTAATGTGCAACATCAACTTAATACAAAGGAGAATAAATCCTAAGTCGTTAGAACAGAGCTTTAAATCCTGAACCAACCTTCTTATTGGCTCACATCGTTTTTAATTATTTCCTTTTTTGAAACAAAACCAAACAACCAATCATTGGCCAAACGAGGTCAACGCTTCAAACACATTAACATCAGCAAAAAAGAAAACAAACCTACCCTTCTTATCATCCCCGGAGGCAACTTCTGCAAGATATCTATAGTAGTCACCCTTCATCTTTAAATAGAAGACTTTGCTCTCAGCACTAGAGGAGTTCTCAATCAGGTACTTGCTCAAAAGACCCTAAAAAGAGAAGAGGAGGACATATTTTATTCACAGCATGAGGGGGAAAAAAAATAAAAATATTAAAAAAATAAAAATAATAAAAATAATAATAATATTATATATATATATATATATATATATATATATATATATATATATATATATATATATATATATACACAGTACACACACAAGTATATATATTAGGAGTGTCTTCAACTAAGGATTTTCATAGTCGAATCTGATTCGTCAGATTTTCCCTATAGTCGACTGATAGTCGAATCAGTTAAAATTCCACCACAAGATGGCGCTATAAGCGTATAAATATTTTTTTTATATTTTACTTGTTTTTCTAGAACACTGTAAATGGGTTAAAGCACACACATCATTAAAAAAAAAATATTAACAGAAATTAGGAAGATTTTATTTGACAAAAGGCTCTATATATATATATAATGAAAACAAAGACATTTCATGTAAAAACTAATGCTTAGCAGCAGCCATGGGCACCCCCATGTGGTCAAAATGGTACATTCGACTATGAGGTTCTCCGGTTCTCCGAATCGAATCGTCGAATCAGCGAATATTGCAGTTCACCCCTAATATATATATATATATATATATATATATATATATATATATATATATATATATATATATATATATATATATATATATATACACATATAAACACACACACACACACACACACACA
This sequence comes from Corydoras sp. C115, assembly GCA_019802505.1. Lineage (NCBI taxonomy): Eukaryota > Metazoa > Chordata > Actinopteri > Siluriformes > Callichthyidae > Corydoras > Corydoras sp. C115. Next base: position 33,536 of record JAFMOC010000373.1, on the reverse strand, counting down.
CACAAACAAACATATACACACAATAGTTTGTAAGTGTGGTTTATTGATTGTGGCAGTGATCTCAGTCTTATTATAAAACATATTCACAACTCTAAAGTGCCCCTGCAAGGTTCTGGTGAATAATAATGCAGCTGTACCACAGAAACAGACATGTGCTCTTTTTTAGGGCTTTAACACCACAGATCCTTATTAAAAGGACAAAAACAAAATCCCGTTGGGGTGTGTATGTAAAATATTAAATAGATTAGCATATAAGTAAAAACCCTATATATGATTCTAGGGCTGAGCGATGAATCAATTTGATCATTAATTCGATTTTTGTGTGTGAATTGATTTATTTTAATACAACTTCCATTTTTTAACATCCTGCATACCACTATTAGCCACCGACGCCCTCCTCTGTGCTCCCGTAGTTTAGAGCTGAGAGAGGCTCCGCCCATACCCCACGAAGTATACACCACACCTATAAACAACATGGCAGCGAGCAGGAACGAACTCGACCCAAAGAAAGGCACGGTATGATCAGCTGTGTGGAACCAACAAACCCATGCTGCAAAGTACGTTTAAAGACGGTTGCGGTCAAGGCTGGAGGCACGACAAATCTGCTGCAGCATCTCAAACAGAGACAGCGCTGCCGAGTGGGGAAAATGCTGCGCTATGCGAAATAAAGCCTGCTGAAAAACAAACTACAGTCCTAAAAACGCTCACAAACCGTCTGCCGTATGACAAGACGGGAGTCCGATGGACAGCCATCACAGAGGCGATCGGCAGGTATATTCCAGAGGACATGCTGTCCGTATATACTGTGGAGAAAAGGGGGCTTAAGAACATGGTAAAAGTTTTAGATGCTAAGTACGAGGTACAAAGCTGTAAATAATTTCAAAAAGGGTTTTCGGGGGGTATTGACATGCTGACGTGCATGCCTCAAACCAGAAACGGTAGACAAACATCTTTCTTGTAAAGAACATTTGAAATGAAGTGTTTTTACTAAGGGCGGCACGCTGGCTTAGTGGTTAGCATGTTCTCCTCTCAGCACTAGGGATTCCCGGTTCGAATCCCCATCTGAGTGGAGTCGCCATGTTCTCCCCGTGTCCGTGTGGGTTTCCTCCAGGTTCTCCGGTTTCCTCCCACAGTCCAAAAACATGGACCAAGTCAATTGAATTCTCCAAATTGCCCCATATAGAGTGTGTCTGTGTGAGTGAGTGTGTATCCAGCGATGGATTGGCACCCTGTCCTGGGTCTATCTGCCAAACGCCTGAAACGTTCTCCCCTGGATGGGCATGGGGAACCCCCTCGCGACCCTAATAGAGGATAAAGCGGGAGATATTGAATGAATGAAGTGTTTTTACTAAAAACAGCCAATGCTCCCACACCAGCAGACTCAGGAAAAGTTTTTTTCCCTGAGGCGGTTATCCTCCTGAACGCACAACCACTTCTCTGCACCTCCTGTACCGTATGCACTTTATATCCTTATAACATATTCATACTATGTTTATATCCAGACATCCATCCTTTATCTTCCGCTTTGTCCTATATTAGGGTCATGGGGGGGTTCCCCCATGCCCATCCAGGTGAGAACATTTCAGGTTCTGGGTAGACACACCCAGGACAGGACACCAATCTATCACTGGACACACACTCACTCACACAGACACACTCTATATGGGGCAATTTGGAGAAATCAATTGACTTGATCCATGTTTTTGGACTGTGGGAGGAAACCGGAGAACCCGGAGGAAACCCACGCGGACACGGGGAGAACATGGAAACTCCACCCAGATGGGGATTCGAACCGGGAATCCCTAGTGCTGAGAGGAGAACATGCTAACCACTAAGCCACCGTGCCGCCACAATGTTTACATCATGCTCATATTATATCATGTTCATATTATGTATCTACATTTAAATACTTCACCTCTTCATGCACCAGTCACTTTTATTAATGCACTTTATGTAAATAATATATATATATATATATATATATATATATATATATATATATATATATATATATATATATATATATATATATATATATATATATATAGAGAACTTGTGGTTAGATGCTAACTACATTTCATTGGCCCTGTATTTGTACTCCGCACAATGACAAAGTTGAATCTAATCTAAAGTTAATGAAAATGTTTATTTTTGTTTACATATTTAATGTTCTCAGACACTCATGCAACATTTTACATGTTTGCACATCTATTTATGGATTATATGTTGTGTTTTGTGCCCAGCGATGGATTGGCGCCCTGTCCTGGGTGTATCTGCCCAGCGCCCGAAATGTTCTCCCCTGGATGGGCATGGGGAACCCCACCGCGACCCTAATAGAGGATAAAGCGGAAGATGATGAATGAATGTTATGTTTTGTGATGGTGCATTATGGTGGAATCAGCCTCATGTTGCTTACAGTGTTGTTTACAGTGACCCAGCCATTGCTTGTTGGATTGTACCCAAGATATATTATGCAGTTTGATTCAAGTACGGGGGAAAATAATAATAAAATAAATAAATAAAACAAAAAAAAATAGGCCATATCACCCAGCGGGTGGCACGGTGGCTTAGTGGTTAGCATGTTCTCCTCTCAGCACAAGGGATTCCCGGGTTTGAATCCCCATCTGGGTGGAGTTTCCATGTTTATTAGCAGAGATGTCTTTTAGTCTTTTTATAACAGCTGATTGTCTGCCACTAAAATTCATGGACAATTACAGTATACCCGACACGTGATGGAGTTTTAAATGCTTTCCACTAAGTCCTCCATTGATTTATGTACAAGATGACAACCAGGTCGTGTGGGTATATTGTCCAGATCACCCCATTTATGCTACAGCATTACGTTTCTCCAGAAGAGACATGGTTAATTTCAATAAGGATGAGCACTGGTTACATAACGTATCCTTATACTGCAGCCATGACATAACAAGGGAACAAGATGTGAGTTTTTAAAAACAAATAAGGCAATGTTTCGCTACAGCAATCCAGCCTGGCACATTTCCCAGGAACAACGCTTTCTCCTGCATTTCTGTACATTTTCCTCCAAGCAGTCGGAAGTCATGCAGCAGTTTGTAAAAACACATAGCAGTTTTCCTTTCCTGTGTGATAATGCCCCAGTAAAGTAATCCATCCATCCATTATCTTCCGCTTTATCCTCTATTAAGGTCGCGGGGGGGTTCCCCATGCCCATCCAGGGGAGAACGTTTCGGGTGCTGGGCAGGTACACCCAGGTCAGGGCGCCAATCTATCACTGGACACTCACTCACTCACACACACACTCTATATGGGGCAATTTGGAGAATTCAATTGACCTTGGTCCATGTTTTTGGACTGTGGGAGGAAACCGGAGAACCCAGAGGAAACCCACGTGGACACGGGGTGAACATGGAAACTCCACCTAGATTGTGATTTGAACCGGGAATCCCTAGTGCTGATAGGAGAACATGCTCACTACTAAGCCACCTTGCCACCCCAGTGAAGAAATTAAGATCTATGAAGTCATAGATCCATCCATTATTTTCCGCTGTATCCTCTATTAGGGTCGCGGGGGGTTTCCTCATGCCCATCCAGGGGAGAACGTTTCGGGCACTGGGCAGATACACCCAGGACAGGGCGCCAATCTATCACTGGACACACACAAACTTACTCACATAAAAACACACACTATATGGGGCAATTTGGAGAATTCAATTGACTTTGATCCATGGTTTGGACTGTGGGAGGAAACCCATGTGGACACTGGGAGAACATGGAAACTCCACCCAGATGGGGATTCGAACCGGGAATCCCTAGCGCTGAGAGGAGAACATGCTAACCACTAAGCCATCGTGCCGCCTCAGAGAAGAAATTAAGATCTATAAAGTCATAGCTGCGTACATTTTATGTAAATAAACTTAACCAGCCTTCACAAAGCCCTGACTTTGCCCCAACTGAACACCTTTGGAATGAACTTTAACAGAAACTGTGAACCAAACCCTTCTATCCAACTTTAGAACTTAACCACACAAATGCAGCTGTTCTGCAAATGGAAGCCATGAACCGTTCAGCACACGGGTTTAGTGCTGATGTTAATGCCAGAGGTTTAGAGCTCAGGTGACTTTAATATCCCATGGGCCTCAGCTCTGCGTGGTCTTGTGCTGTAATTTTACACATGTATTACTTACTTTGTGTCTGAATGGAAGAAAACACCTGGCAGTAGATCATAAAATATGCAAAAAGGTATTTTATTAAAGGGAGTGGTATCTCAGTGGTTAGGGTGTTGGGCTATCAGTCTGAAGGTTGGGGGTTCAAATCCCAAGGTCCACTGAAGTTCTCAATGTGGGTCCTTGAGCAAGACTCTTAACCCTCATTGCTCCAGGGATGTTGTGATTAACCCTGTGCTCACCTTGTAAGTCGCTTTGGATAAAAGCATCCAATAAATGACCAAATGTAATGTAAATGTATTAACTCGTTCGCTCACCACTAAGCCACCGTGCCGCCCCAGTGAAGAAATTAAGATTTATGAAGTCATAGATCCATCCATTATCTTCTGCTTTATCCTCTATTAGGGTCGTTGGGGGGGGGGGTTCCTAATCCAGGAACCCAGCCCATCCAGGGGAGAACGTTTCGGGCACTGGGCAGGTACACCCAGGACAGGGCGCCAATCTATCACTGGACACACACTCACTCACACAGACACATTCTATATGGGGCAATTTGGAGAATTCAATTGACCTTGATCCATGGTTTTGGACTGTGGGAGGAAACCCACGTGGACACTGGGAGAACATGGAAACTCCACCCAGATGGGGATTCGAACCGGGAATCCCTAGCGCCGAGAGAACATGCTATGTATGTAATGTAAATGTATTAACTCGTTCGCCCCAACAGTGCCATTAATAGAGTACCATGCTTGAATTCTGGAAACTTTGTAGAATTTACCCCATTTTGCAAATCAATTGTGAATGTTAAATGCTTGATTGAATACACCTAGGGCAATAAGATTAAAAGCAACACCTGAAGTCAATGATTAAGAGGGGTGTCCCAATTTTTTTTTTGTCTACGGAATGTATAGAGGATGCAGAAATACAGTTTGGGAACCAATGCATTCAAGCATCAGTACAAAGTTACACTGGGTTGGTTCCCCATGCCCAATCCAGGGGAGAGCATTTCGGGCGCTGGGCAGGTGCACAGAGGGCCAATCTCACTTACACAGACTATATAGGTGGCAATTTTTATGTTTTTTTTTTATTTTACAGCAATTACCCTCGAATCATCTCCAAATTGCCCTATAGAGAGTGTGAGTGTGTGCCCAGCGATAGGATTGGTGCCCTGTCCTGGTTGTATCTGGTGTATTAGCATGTTCTCCTCTCAGCACTAGGTATTCCCTGTTCGAATCCCAATCTGGGTGGAGTTTCCATGTTCTCCCCGTGTCCGTGTGGGTTTCCTCCGGGTTCTCCGGTTTCCTCCCACAGTCCAAAACCATGGATCAAGTCAATCGAGTTCTCCAAATTGCCCCATATAGAGTGTGTTTGTGTGAGTGATTGTGTGATAGATCGGCGCCCTGTCCTGGGTGCACCTGCCCAGCGCCCGAGACGTTCTCCCCAGGATGGGCATGGAGAACCCCCCCCCCCCGACCCTAATAAAGGATAAAGCGGAAGATAGTTTAGTATTATAGAAGCTCTATAATAGACAGCCAACACCAGACTTAACTACTGATCTACACAGAAAGTAATCTGAAGTATGAAGCTCTAGAAGACCTAACTGAGGTTACATCCGAACGGAACACATGACCCTAATATTCTAATAAGTTCAGTCTATTTACAGCAAGAATAATAATACACTTCTATATAGATTATATTCCAAATGCCAGAAAATCCAAAGCTCCAGTAAAAACTTAGAATCACTGACGCTGCATATCCGGCAAGGAACGGTACTAAACACAAGGAACTGCATGTGGGAGGAGTGGGCCGCAGCATTTCTGCCTGCAGCAGATATTGATTGGGGTAGTTGAAAGGGTAGGTCATTTGCCTCTGCAGCACTGTTACAGGAATCAATGGCTGCAACACTTTGGAGGAGCTGCAGATAGGCGCATCTTAAAGGGGTTTTGGAACTAGACAGAGCAGCAATCAGCTCTGTAATGAGACACTGCTCTGTATTTAAATTCTGAACACTATTAATAAATCACGACACAAGTTAAAGCTGACGAAGGGTCAGAAACCACGTGACAACGTTCTTTAATGTTACTGTTCTCATTGATGGGACACTATCAAAAAATACACATCCATCCATTATCGTCCGCTTTATCCTCTATTAAAGTTGGGGGGGGGGGGGGGGGTTCCCCATGCCCATCCAGGGGAGAACGTCTCGGGTGCTGGGCAGACACACCCAGGACAGGGTGCCAATCTATCGCTGGGCATACTCACTCACACAGACACACTCTATATGGGGCAATTTGGAGAATTTAATTGACTCGATCCATGTTTTTGGATTGTGTGAGGAAACCAGAGAACCCGGAGGAAACCCACGCGGACACGGGGAGAACATGGAAACTCCACCCAGATTGGGATTTGAACCGGGAACCCCTAGCACTGAGAGGGGAACATGCTTGGCCGATACACCCAGGACAGGACGTCAATCTATCGCTGGGCACACACTCGCTCACACATACACACTCCCTATGGGGCAATTTGGAGAATTCAATTGACCTTGAGCCATGTTTTTGGACTGTGGGAGGAAACCCATGTGGACACGGGTAGAACATGGAAGCTCCACCCAGATTGGGATTCGAACCGGGAATCCCTAGCGCTGAGAGGAGAACGTGCTAAGCACTAAGCCGAACCACTCATTTATTAGAGAAAAAAATAATTAAAAGAAGAAGGTGATTCCCAAAAGATTTGTCCACAAGAGCTTTCTATAGTGCGATATTTAAACACAAAGTACTCGGGATTATCAGACAGAACAGAACAAAGAATCCTTGGCCTTCCCCTCATCCTCAGCATCCCTTGCCAATATCCATCCATCCATTTATCTCTTGACCTCATCAAACCACCTTAATCTCACCTTCCTAGTGTCCAAAACGTACGTTCCAACCCTCTAATAAACTCATTCCTAATCTTTTCTGACCATCACTTGCAATAAGAATCACAGCATCTTTATCTCTGCTCCATTCAGTATCCTCTCCTGGCTTTTGGTCCAGCCCACAGGAGATTTTATAGTATTCCAGTCTAGGTTTACCCTCAATATTGATATAGCAACTTCCACTTTTCTGGAAAGGCCTTAAATAACGGTTTTTGGAGTTCATGGATGGCAACTTCTTTCACCTTTCCAGTGAAGTGTGTTAGGACAAACACTCAACTTGGATGAGGAGGTGCAAACTCCATTGTTTGTTATTGTAAAGCAATCTAGTACTTCAACAAACACTCCAATGCACAGCACATCAGAGATCACGACCTCAGACCTGGTCAATAGGAAATCTCTTTAGTCTTGACGGTTCATCATATGAACACGAACCATGCAGATCAATCGGAAGAATTGCTGATGCGTGCATTCTTTTCATTATCTCATAAACAGTATGACTGCTTTAATAGCTTTTTTATATAATGCCTGGGGGGGGGGTTCTCCATGCCCATCCAGGGGAGAACGTTTCAGGCGCTGGGCAGATACACCCAGGTAAGGGCGCCAATCTATCACTGGGCACTCACTCACTCACACATACACACACACATGCCCATCCAGGGGAGAACATTTTGGGCGCAGGACAGGGCGCCAATCTATCACTGGGCACACATTCACTCACTCACACAGACACACTCTATATGGGGCAATTTGGAGAACTCAATTGATTTGATTCATGTTTTTGAACTGTGGGAGGAAACCTGGAGGAAACCCACGCAGACACGGGGAGAACATGGAAACTCCACCCAGATTGGGAATCGAACCAGGAATCCCTAGTTCTGAGAGGAGAACATGCAAACCACTAAGCCACCGTGCCACCCTGTGAAGTTCTAGCATCCAGAAAATCCCACAATGCAGACACTTGACAGCAACTTCCATCCATTATCTTCCGCTTTATCCTCTATTAGGGTCACGGGAGGGGGTTCCCCATGCCCATCCAGGGCGCCAATCTATCACTGGGCACACACTCACTCACACACACACACACTCTATATGGGGCAATTTGGAGAGCTCAATCAACCTTGCTCCATGTTTTTGGACTGTGGGAGGAAACCGGAGAACTGGAGGAAACCCACGCGGACACGGGGAGAACATAGAACCTCCACCCAGATTGGGCTTCGAACCAGGAATCCCTAACGCTGAGAGGAGAACATGCCAACCACTAAGCCACCTTGCCGCTCCAACATTTTATTAGTAAACCCGGGTCTTACCAGCACATCGAAGCAGATCTCGCGCAGCTCCCCCTCCACCTTCTCCCGGTACTCCTTCACCATCTGAAGCTTTTTGTCACCGCTGTCCGTCTTCTGCTCGATGCTCGAGATGACCCTCCATGCCGATCTCCTCGCCCCAACCACATTTTTGTAGGCGACCGAGAGGAGGTTCCTCTCCTCGTTGGTGAGCTCGGCCCCCTGCTCGGTCACTGCTTTCATGGACGCCGCCATGTCGTCGTAGCGCTCGGCCTGCTCCGCTAGCTTGGCCTTCTGGATCAGCTCTGTCTTATCCATGCTTCAAGATGTGGCAATAGAACTACAGATCTTTATGAAGAAGTCCAGAAAGCGGGGGGAGAGTGCAGAGGATGGAGAGGAGAATGCACTTCGAAAGCAAGCTGGGCGAGTATCTGAGAAGCACCTGCAAGATAAGAGGTTCTAGATTTTAATGTCGTGGAACACAGAACCTTCTGATACATGTGTTTATATGATACAACTAGGGCTGCAACTAACGATTATCTTGATAATCGATTAATCGGTCGATTATTTTAATCGATGAATCGGATAAATAAATAAAAAATTTCCCATGTCTTTACATTTAATTATTTAGCAAATGCTTTTATCCAAAGCGACTTCCAAATGAGAACATTACAGAACATCTCTATCTTTTTCAAAATACACCCTGGCTCGTTCACTTCGCTCCAGTGATGATCGCCGCATGGTGGTTCCACTTCAACGAGAAGCTCATTCTCACCCCGTGGAATTCACTCCTGCAAAATGGTGGAACCATCTTCCCAACTCTGTCCGTAGGGCAGTCTAGAGTCACTAAGCAGTTTTAAGAAACTACTTAAGATGCAGCATCATATAACGATCAGGTATAATTAATAATTCTACAGTGAAGTTGGTTTTCTTCATAACTACTGATTTGTGATGTTCTCATTTGTAAGTCGCTTTGGATAAAAGCATCTGCTAAATGACTGAACGTAAATGTATCTGTATTGTATATATGTATAATGTATTTTTGAATAAACTGGCAAAAAAAATTCTCAAGATGAGGTGCTCAAGATGAGGTGCTGAGTGAAAAATAAAATTAACATTTTGGATTTTGGAAAATGGCTGCAGTGCAACAAAGAGGAAGATATTCAAAGGGGTCTGAATACTTTCCGTATCCACTGTAAACAAATACCATATATAGACAAAAGTGATGGGGCATCAAAAGGAACTTTAATGACTCCCCATTCTAAGACTGCTCCCATCTTACAGATGGTTCGACACATTCCCTTTAACCAAGGCGGCATTCCACATGGTTTTAAACTTTGTGCGATTTATTTATTTAGATCATCTGTGGGGTCAGATACTGATGTTGGACAGAAGAAACTATCCATCCATTATCTTCCACTTTATTCAATATTGGAGTCGCGGGGGGGGGTTCCCCATGCCCATCCAGGGGAGAACGTTTCAGGTGCTGGGCAGATACACCCAGGACAGGGTGCCAATCTATCGCTGGACACACACTCACACACATTCTATATGGGGCAATTTGGAGAACTCAATTGACATGACATGTTTTTGGACTGTGGGAGGAAACCGGAGAACCCAGAGGAAACCCACGCGGACACGGGGAGAACATGGAAACTCCACCCAGAACCGGGAATCCCTAGCGCGGAGAGGCGAACGTGCTAACCACTAAGCCACCGTGCCGCCCCAGAAGGAACAAACAAACATTATTATATGTGCAATACATGTTTGCTATACAGTTGCTGTGCAATCTGAATATGTGCAATAAAAAAAAAAAAAAAAAAAAAAAATAAAAAAAAAAAATATATATATATATATATATATATATATATATATATATATATATATATATATATACACACACACACACACACACACACACACACACTCTTAAATTTATTTTCTATACTGTATATATATTTATAGTTTATATATATATATATATATATATATATATATATATATATATATATATATATATATATATATATATATATATAGTATATTTATATCAGTAGTTGAATATTTTATATATATTTTTTTTCATAGTTGTATATTATATTTCACATATCTATATACTGTATTTTTGTTAAAAAGAAAATAATTAATTTAAAATTTAATTATAACTAAATTATAATTATGGCGGCACGGTGGCTTAGTGGTTAGCACGTTCGCCTCTCAGCGCTAGGGATTCCCGGTTCGAATCCCCATCTGGGTGGAGTTTCCATGTTCTCCCCGTGTCAGTGTGGGTTTCCTCCGGGTTCTCCGGTTTCCTCCCACAGTCCAAAAACATGGATCAAGTTAATTGAGTTCTCTAAATTGCCCCATATAGAGTGTGTTTGAGTGTACCCAGTGATGGATTGGCGCCCTGTCCTGGGTGTATCTGCCCAGCGCCCGAGACGTTCTCCCCTGGATGGGCATGGGGAACCCCACCGCGACCCTAATAGAGGATAAAGCGGGAGATAATGAATGAATGAATGAATAAATTATAATTATAAAATAATTATAAAATAAAATTTAATTATAAAATAACAGGGTAATCGGGGTCCGTGACCCATAATTTCGTTATCTCATGTACCACATGTGATATTAATGATAACAAAATTTTCTTGAATCTATTGTCTTCCCTCTATTTTGTTTTATTTCAAATATACTGATTACTATTTCTATGATATTTTTCTTTTTTAAGTACATCCCTTAACAGATTTATTACATGTTTTTTACAATCCTTATTACAGTCACTTTTGCTGCTGAGACTGTGAATTTCCTCATTGTGGAAGCAATAAAGGATTATCTTAATCACTAAGGTGTTTATGAGGCCAAGGCTGTGTGTGAGTCAGCCGAGCTCAGCCACATCAAACCCATCCAATTACTGCCCCGTGCAGCGGGTGATGCTGGAAGAGGAAAGGTCTCAACTAAAACGTTCTCAAAGAACTAAAAAAGTAGACAATAATCCTAAACCATTACAGGAATTATGCATTTAAAAAACTAAAATCAAAGAGAGGATTAGTGATTAGCATGTTCTCCTCTCAGCGCTAGGGATTCCCGGTTCCAATCCCCATCTGAGTGGAGTTTCCATGTTCTCCCCGTGTCTGTGTGGGTTTCCTCCGGGTTCTCCGGTTTCCTCCCACAGTCTAAAAACATGGATCAAGTCAATTGAATTCTCAAAATTGCCCCATATAGAGTGTGTCTGTGTGAGTAAGTGTGTGCCCAGCGATGGATTGGCGTCCTGTCCTGGGTGTATCTGCCCAGCACTCGAAGCGTTCTCTCCTGGATGGGCATGGGGAACCCCCCCCCCACGACCCTAGTTGAGGATAAAGCAGAAGATAATGGATGGTTTAACCCACCCGTGTACACAGTGCTCAGGGGGCAACTGGGGCAACCTTACACACACTCCTCTCTCTCTCCAGCCGTACTGAATGCCAAATTGTGGGACCGGGAATCGACACCGGGACCTTCAGGTCGCAAAGGTTGGTTTCTTAACCACAAGCCTAATCTACCCAGGTCCACATGGGTTTCCTCCCACAGTACAAAAACATGGATTTTAGGTCAACTGCCTGCTCTAAATTGCCCCCATGCAGTGTATGTGTGCTCAGTGATAGATTGGCACCCTGTCCTGGGTGTACCTGCCGTGACCCTAGAGGATTAAGAGGAAGATGATGATGATTTTGATCCAGATCAGCTCCTGTGATCAGCTGGGGTTCTGACTGTGGCTGAGATTTGATAGAATTTCCTGAGAGCTCCACCTTCCACAATCAGCAATTAATACAGCAATTAATCCACAATTAATCCATATTTAATACAGCAATTAATACAGCAGCAGCCTCACACACCAAGAGATTCTCTCTCTCTCCCCAAAACACACAAACACACTCTCACTCTCTCTCTTACACACACTCCTCTCTCTCTCTCTCTTACACACACTCCTCTCTCTCTCCCTTACACACACTCCTCTCTCTCTCCCTTACACACACTCCTCTCTCTCTCCCTTACACACACTCCTCTCTCTCTCCCTTACACACACTCCTCTCTCTCTCCCTTACACACACTCCTCTCTCTCTCTCCCTTACACACACTCCTCTCTCTCTCCCTTACACACACTCCTCTCTCTCTCTCTCTTACACACACTCCTCTCTCTCCCTTACACACACTCCTCTCTCTCTCTCTTACACACACTCCTCTCTCTCTCTCTTACACACACTCCTCTCTCTCTCTTACACACACTCCTCTCTCTCTCTTACACACACTCCTCTCTCTCACACACACTCCTCTCTCTCTCTCTTACACACACACTCCTCTCTCTCTCTCTCTCTCTTACACACACTCCTCTCTCTCTCCCTTACACACACTCCTCTCTCTCTCTCTCCCTTACACACACTCCTCTCTCTCTCTCTCCTCTCTCTCTCCCTTAAACACACTCCTCTCTCTCTCTTACACACACTCTCTCTTTCTCTCTTACACACACTCTCTCTTTCTCTTACACACACACTCTCTCTCATTCTCCCTTACACACACACTCCTCTCTCTCTCTTACACACACTCTCTCTCTCCCTTACACACACTCCTCTCTCTCTCTCTCCCTTACACACACTCCTCTCTCCTCTCCCTTACACACACTCCTCTCTCTCTCTCTTACACACACTCCTCTCTCTCTCTCCCTTACACACACTCCTCTCTCTCTCTCCCTTACACACACTCCTCTCTCTCTCTTACACACACTCCTCTCTCTCTCACACACACTCCTCTCTCTCTCTTACACACACTCCTCTCTCTCTCCCTTACACACACTCCTCTCTCTCTCCCTTACACACACTCCTCTCTCTCTCCCTTACACACACTCCTCTCTCTCTCTCTCTCTTACACACACTCCTCTCTCTCTCCCCAAAACACACAAACACACTCTCACTCTCTCTCTTACACACACTCCTCTCTCTCTCTTACACACACTCCTCTCTCTCTCTTACACACACTCCTCTCTCTCTCTTTACACACACTCCTCTCTCTCTCTTACACACACTCCTCTCTCTCTCCCTTACACACACTCCTCTCTCTCTCCCTTACACACACTCCTCTCTCTCTCTCTCTTACACACACTCCTCTCTCTCCCTTACACACACTCCTCTCTCTCTCTCTTACACACACTCCTCTCTCTCTCTCTTACACACACTCCTCTCTCTCTCCCTTACACACACTCCTCTCTCTCTCCCTTACACACACTCCTCTCTCTCTCCCTTACACACACTCCTCTCTCTCTCTCTCTCTCTTACACACACTCCTCTCTCTCTCCCCAAAACACACAAACACACTCTCACTCTCTCTCTTACACACACTCCTCTCTCTCTCTTACACACTCCTCTCTCTCTCTTACACACACTCCTCTCTCTCTCTTACACACACTCCTCTCTCTCTCTTACACACACTCCTCTCTCTCTCCCTTACACACACTCCTCTCTCTCTCCCTTACACACACTCCTCTCTCTCTCTCTCTTACACACACTCCTCTCTCTCTCTCTCTTACACACACTCCTCTCTCTCTCTCTCTTACACACACTCCTCTCTCTCCCTTACACACACTCCTCTCTCTCTCTCTTACACACACTCCTCTCTCTCTCTTACACACACTCCTCTCTCTCTCTTACACACACTCCTCTCTCTCTCTTACACACACTCCTCTCTCTCTCTTACACACACTCCTCTCTCTCTCTCTTACACACACTCCTCTCTCTCTTACACACACTCCTCTCTCTCTCTCTTACACACACTCCTCTCTCTCTCTCTCTCTCACACACACTCCTCTCTCTCTCTTACAAACACTCCTCTCTCTCTCTCTCTCTTACACACACTCCTCTCTCTCTCTCCCTTACACACACTCCTCTCTCTCTCTCTCCCTTACACACACTCCTCTCTCTCTCTCTCTCCTCTCTCTCTCCCTTAAACACACTCCTCTCTCTCTCTTACACACACTCTCTCTTTCTCTCTTACACACACTCTCTCTTTCTCTTACACACACTCTCTCTCTTTCTCCCTTACACACACACTCCTCTCTCTCTCTTACACACACTCTCTCTCTCCCTTACACACACTCCTCTCTCTCTCTCTCCCTTACACACACTCCTCTCTCTCTCTCCCTTACACACACTCACTCCTCCACACACTCTCCTCTCTCCTTACACACACTCCTCTCTCTCTCTCTTACACACACTCCTCTCTCTCTCTCCCTTACACACACTCCTCTCTCTCTCTCCCTTACACACACTCCTCTCTCTCTCTCCCTTACACACACTCCTCTCTCTCTCTCTCCTTACACACACTCCTCTCTCTCTCTCTCTCTCTCTTCTCTCTTACACACACTCCTCTCTCTCTCGCTCTTACACACACTCCTCTCTCTCTCTCCCTTACACACACTCCTCTCTCTCTCTCCCTTAAACACACTCCTCTCTCTCTCTTACACACACTCCTCTCTCTCTCTCCCTTACACACACTCCTCTCTCTCTCTCCCTTAAACACACTCCTCTCTCTCTCTCCCTTAAACACACTCCTCTCTCTCTCTTACACACACTCTCTCTTTCTCTCTTACACACACTCTCTCTTTCTCTTACACACACTCTCTCTCTTTCTCCCTTACACACACACTCCTCTCTCTCTCTTACACACACTCTCTCTCTCTCTCCCTTACACACACTCCTCTCTCTCTCCCTTACACACACACACTTCTCTCTCTCTCTCTCTCTTACACACACACACTTCTCTCTCTCTCCCTTAAACACACTCCTCTCTCTCTCTTACACACACTCCTCTCTCTCTCTCTTACACACACTCCTCTCTCTCTTACACACACTCCTCTCTCTCTCTCTTACACACACTCCTCTCTCTCTCTCTCTCACACACACACTCCTCTCTCTCTCTTACAAACACTCCTCTCTCTCTCTCTCTCTCTCTCCCTTACACACACTCCTCTCTCTCTCTCTCCCTTACACACACTCCTCTCTCTCTCTCTCCTCTCTCTCTCCCTTAAACACACTCCTCTCTCTCTCTTACACACACTCTCTCTTTCTCTCTTACACACACTCTCTCTTTCTCTTACACACACTCTCTCTTTCTCTTACACACACTCTCTCTCTTTCTCCCTTACACACACACTCCTCTCTCTCTCTTACACACACTCTCTCTCTCCCTTACACACACTCCTCTCTCTCTCCCTTACACACACACACTTCTCTCTCTCTCTCTCTCTTACACACACACACTTCTCTCTCTCTCCCTTAAACACACTCCTCTCTCTCTCTTACACACACTCTCTCTCTCTCCCTTACACACACTCCTCTCTCTCTCCCTTACACACACTCCTCTCTCTCTCCCTTACACACACTCCTCTCTCTCTCCCTTACACACACTCCTCTCTCCCTTATACACACACTCTCCCTTACACACACACTCTCCCTTACACACACACTCTCCCTTACACACACACACTCTCCCTTACACACACACTCTCCCTTACACACACACTCTCCCTTACACACACACTCTCCCTTACACACACACTCTCCCTTACACACACACACTCGCCCTTACACACACACACTCTCCCTTACACACACACACACTCTCCCTTACACACACACACACACACTCTCCCTTACACACACTCTCTCTCTCCCTTACACACACTCTCTCTCTCCCTTACACACACTCTCTCTCTCCCTTACACACACTCTCTCTCTCCCTTACACACACTCTCTCTCTCCCTTACACACACTCTCTCTCTCACTTACACACACTCTCTCTCTCCCTTACACACACTCTCTCTCTCTCCCTTACACACACTCTCTCTCTCTCCCTTACACACACTCTCTCTCTCTCCCTTACACACACTCTCTCTCTCCCTTACACACACTCTCTCTCTCCCTTATACACACTCTCTCTCTCACTTACACACACTCTCTCTCTCCCTTATACACACTCTCTCTCTCACTTACACACACTCTCTCTCTCACTTACACACACTCTCTCTCTCACTTACACACACTCTCTCTCTCCCTTACACACACTCTCTCTCTCCCTTATACACACTCTCTCTCTCACTTACACACACTCTCTCTCTCCCTTACACACACTCTCTCTCTCTCTTATACACACACTCTCTCTCTCTCACTTACACACACTCTCTCTCTCACACACACACACACTCTCTCTCTCACACACACACGTCCTCTCAGCTAACGTCAGTCATTCGCAACCTCGCTACCTACTACCACCGCCGAGTCAAAAACGCATACTGCCACTACTACATAATACGTCACATCAAACAAACACCGCCATGGGGCTACAATTTTTTATTTTTTTTTAGTTTGCTAGTATGCAACACAGGACGAAGCCAATGGACCACCACAAGCCACATCTCCAGCTTCGTTCCACGCTCCCAAAGACCTCACACAATATCTACTTCTACACAAATTCATCTCCACGTCATTCCAAAATGAAACGACCTGCCACATTCCGTCCTTCGCAACCATTTTAAGGACAGCATTACAGCAGAAAGACAGAACCACGCGCGGCGTGACAATTAAAAAAAAAATAAAACACGCGTTACCCGCTAACTCTATTAGCGCGTGAGGCTAACGAGGCTAACTGCTGACTAATGCACGGGCGACAGCGCGTTCTCCTGATTGTTCTGTAAAATACGCCGCTTCTCAATGTTTAATAGAAAGCTGGCGGGGGGAGAAAGAGAAAAGGGCCGACCTGGCAGACGGTGAAGCTCCGCAGCACCAGCAGCGACCCGCTCCGGTCAGTCTGGAAGGAGAAAAGAGGCTAAAGAACGCCAACCGAACCTGAGCTTGACGGGCGTGTGGGCAGCCGGACGCGATCCAATCAGATCGCGGCTGGGGAAAAAAAAACCCAACGCGGCGGCCAATGCACGCCGGGGGCGGAGAATGAAGGCGGGTTTTAAAGCGAGTCGGGAGCTATAGCCCCAATGACATCAAAGGAAAATGACGTCTCCATCACTATGGCGACTGGCCACGCCCCCGTGTTGTACACTCAGCGGGCGTGGCCGCCCTCCAGAGATGGTGGACTAGCCCTGAAAATGACTAATCTGCTGTTTTTAATGTTCTGGATGCATCCAGCTCCGAATTTCTCTTTAAATCGGGTAGTGCTGTTGCTATGGCTTTGAAGAGGGGCACGATTAATCGAATAATTAGTGTTCTTTTGATTCATTCCTTAAAATCGTGTATTCTAACAGCTTGGCATCCATCCATCCATCCATTATCTTCCGCTTTATCCTATATTAGGGTCGCAGGGGGTTCTCCATGCTCATCCAGGGGAGAACGTTTCGGGCGCTGGGTAGATACACCCAGAAGGGGCGCCGATCTATCACTGGGTGCACAGACACACTCTATATGGGGCAATTTGCATCCATGCATTATCTTCCGCTTTATCCTATATTAGGTCGCAGGGGGTTCTCCATGCTCATCCAGGGGAGAACGTTTCGGGCACTGGGTAGATACACCCAGGACAGGGCGCCAATCCATCGCTGGGCACACACTCACTCACACAGACACACTCTATATGGGGCAATTTGGAGAATTCAATTGACTTGATCTATGTTTTTGGACTGTGGGAGGAAACCGGAGAACCCGGAGGGAACCCACGCAGACACGGGGAGAACACGGGAATCCCTAGCGCTGAGAGGCGAACGTGCTAAACACTAAACCACCGTGCCGCCTCCATGCATTATCTTCCGATTTATCCTCTATTAGGGTCGCGGGGGGGGTTCCCCATGCTCATCCAGGGGAGAACGTTTCGGGCACTGGGTAGATACACCCAGAAGGGGCGCCGATCTATCACTGGGTGCACAGACACACTCTATATGGGGCAATTTGCATCCATGCATTATCTTCCGCTTTATCCTATATTAGGTCGCAGGGGGTTCTCCATGCTCATCCAGGGGAGAACGGTTCGGGCGCTGGGTAGATACACCCAGAAGGGGTGCCGATCTATCACTGGATGCACAGACACACTCTATATGGGGCAATTTCCATCATCCATGCTCATCCAGGGGAGAACGTTTCGGGCACTGGGTAGATACACCCAGATAGGACGTGGATCTATCACTGGGTACACAGACACACTCTATATGGGGCAATTTCCATCCATGCATTATCTTCCGCTTTATCCTCTGTTAGGGTCGCAGGGGGTTCTCCATGCTCATCCAGGGGAGAACGTTTCGGGCACTGGGTAGATACACCCAGAAGGGGCGCCGATCCATCGCTGGGCACACACTCACTCACACAAACACACTCTATATGGGGCAATTTGGAGAATTCAATTGACTTGATCCATGTTTTTGGACTGTGGGAGCAAACCGGAGAACCCGGAGGAAACCCACGCAGACACGGGGAGAACATGGAAACTCCACCAAGATGGGGATTCGAACCGGGAATCCCTAGCGCTGAGAGGCGAACATGCTAACCACTAAGCCACCGTGCCGCCTCCATGCATTATCTTCCGCTTTATCCTCTATTAGGGTCACGGGGGGGTTCTCCATGCTCATCCAGGGGAGAACGTTTCGGGCACTGGGTAGATACACCCAGAAGAGGCGCCGATCTATCACTGGGTGCACAGACACACTCTATATGGGGCAATTTCCATCCATGCATTATCTTCCACTTTATTATGTACTAGGGTCGCAGGGGGTTCTCCATGCTTATCCAGGGGAGAACGTTTCGGGCACTGGGTAGATACACCCAGAAGGGGCGCCGATCTATCACTGGGTGCACAGACACACTCTAAATGGGGCAATTTGCATCCATCCATTATCTTCCGCTTTATCATCTATTAGGGTCGCGGGGGGGTTCCCCATGCCCATCCAGGGTAGAACATCTCGGGCACTGGGTAGATACACCCAGGACAGGTCGCCAATCTATCGCTGGGCACACACTCACTCACACAAACACACTCTATATGGGGCAATTTGGAGAATTCAATTGACTTGATCCATGTTTTTGGACTGTGGGAGGAAACCGGAGAACCCGGAGGGAACCCACGCAGACACGGGGAGAACACAGGAATCCCTAGCGCTGAGAGGCGAACGTGCTAAACACTAAACCACCGTGCCGCCTCCATGCATTATCTTCCGCTTTATCCTCTATTAGGGTCACGGGGGGGTTCCCCATGCTCACCCAGGGGAGAACGTTTCGGCACTGGGTAGATACACCCAGAAGGGGCGCCGATCTATCACTGGGTGCACAGACACACTCTATATGGGGCAATTTGCATCCATCCATTATCTTCCGCTTTATCATCTATTAGGGTCGCGGGGGGGTTCCCCATGCCCATCCAGGGTAGAACATCTCGGGCGCTGGGCAGATACACCCAGTACAGGGCGCCAATCCATCGCTGGGCACACACTCACTCACACAGACACACTCTATATGGGGCAATTTTGAGAACTCAATTGACTTGATCCATGTTTTTGGACAGTGGGAGGAAACCGGAGAACCCGGAGGAAACCCACGTGGACACGGGGAGAACATGGAAACTCCACCCAGATGGGGATTCAAACCGGGAATCCCTAGCGCTGAGAGGAGAACGTGCTAACCACTAAGCCACCATGCCGTCGGATCAAGTCGATTGAGTTCTCCAAATTGCCCCATATAATGTGTGTCTGTGTGTCTGTGTGAGTGAGTGTGTGCCCAGTGATAGATTGGCATCCTGTCCTGGGTGTATCTGCTCAGCGCCCAAAACGTTCTCTCCTGGATGGGCACGGGGAACCCCCCCCCCGCAACCCTAATAGAGGATAAAGCAGAAGATAATGGATGGATAACAAAATTAGAATTAGAACCATGGACATTAGTGGAAAATTGGTTATTTATGAGCAAAGCCGCCTCAGAAAACAGAAAAAAAGACATTAAAGAAGCCGTGACTTAAAATGGTAGCTTTTCACTGCTACTTTGTATAGGAACAAAGGGACATCTGATCCGCTCCGTATCCGGTAAACCGCGGATCACTTACAGGTTTGGAATGTTCCCTTGTTCCGTGAAGGACAGTAGATCTGAAAGAGGCAATAGTATAAGCTATCCCGTTACCACAGTTAAAAAATGAATTTGTCATGCTTCCTACTGTCCACCGTCATCTTTTTAATGTTACGAGCCGATAGCTTGCAGTATAATCTGTTTTAAAGCCTCGGTTATTTGCTAGTTTGGTTATAAAATGTTTTTTTGGTTTTACACACAAAGCTCTCAGTCTGACGGGATGGTGGAACGTGGGAAGCTGAGCAGCGTGTCTTCTTTTAAAGGAAAGAGCTGACATAGCTTTTCTGAAAGCGGCTCGACAGTTAAAACCAGAAGATGTTCCTCAGTTAGTGGAGACTGTTGTTATTTAATGGGCGGCACGGTGGCTTAGTGGTTAGCACGTTCTCCTCTCAGCACTAGGGATTCCCGGTTCGAATCCCCATCTGGGTGGAGTTTCCATGTTCTCCCCGTGTCCGCGTGGGTTTCCTCCGGGTTCTCCGGTTTCCTCCCCCAGTCCAAAAACATGGATCAAGCCAATTGAGTTCTCAAAATTGCCCCATATAGAGTGTGCCTGTGTGAGTGAGTGAGTGCCCAGCGATAGATTGGCACCCTGTCCTGGGTGTATCTGCCCAGCGCCCGAGACGTTCTCCCCTGGATGGGCATGGGGAACCCCACCGCGACCCTAATAGAGGATAAACGGAAGATAATGGATGGATGGACAGTTAGAAAATCCGCTTATTATTTTTTTTATTTCTTAAAAATGCATTAGGCAGCACGGTGGCTTGGTGGTTAGCATGTTCTCCTCTCAGCGCTAGGGATTCCCGGTTCGAATCCCCATCTGGGTGGAGTTTCCATGTTCTCCCCGTGTCCGCGTGGGTTTCCTCCCACAGTCCAAAAACATGGATCAAGCCAATTGAGTTCTCAAAATTGCCCCATATAGAGTGTGTCTGTATGAGTGAGTGTGTGCCCAGTGATAGATTGGCACCCTGTCCTGGGTGTATCTGCCCAGCGCCCGAAACGTTCTCCCCTGGATGGGCATGGGGAACCCCACCGCGACCCTAATAGAGGATAACGCGGGAGATAATGAATGAATGAATGTTGTTATTTAAAGGGCTGACTACAGCCACCCATTATCTTCTGCTTTATCCTCTACTAGGGTCAGGGTGGGTTCCCATCCTCATCCAGGACAGGACGCCAATCTATCACTGAGCACACACTCACTCACACAGACACACTCTATATTGGGCAATTTGAAGAATTCAATCGACTTGATCCAGGGGAGAGCGTCTCAGGCGCTGGGTAGATACACCCAGGACAGGGGGGGCAATCTATCACTGTGCACACACTCACACAGACACACTCTATATGGGGCAATTTGAAGAATTCAATCGACTTGATCCATGTTTTTGGACTGTGGGAGGAAACCCACGCGGACATGGGGAGAACAGGGAAACTCATTCATTCATTATCTCCCGCTTTATCCTCTCTTAGGGTCGCGGTGGGGTTCCCCATGTCCATCCAGGGGAGAACGTTTCGGGCGCTGGGCAGATACACCCAGGACAGGACGCCAATCTATCACTGGATACACACTCACTCACACACACACACTCCTCTATATGGGGCAATTTGGAGAACTCAACTTGATCCATGTTTTTGGACTGTGGAAGGAAACCCACGCGGACAAGGGGAGAACATGGAAACTCTACCCAGAGTTTCGAACCGGGATTTGAACCGGGAATCTCTAGTGCTAAGAGGAGAACGTGCTAACCACTAAACCACCGTGCCGCCCTGTACTAACATGATGTGTGTAAACAGGTTTCAACATAAAAGCCTAAAAAAATTATTAACCCTGGGAGATCTCAATGACCTGTCCAATGGAGAAGTAGATCTCGGTCCAGAAAAGTGTGGACAACCCTGCTTTAAATATATCCATCCAGCCATCCATTATCTTCCGCTTCATGGGGGGGGGGGTTCCCCATGCCCATCCAGGGGAGAACGTTTCGGGCTCTGGGTAGATACACCCAGGACAGGACGCCAATCTATCACTGGACACACACTCACTCACACAGACACACTCTATATGGGGCAATTTGGAGAATTCAATCGACTTGATCCATGTTTTTGGACTGTGGGAGGAAACCAGAGAACCCGAGGAAACCCATGCGGACACGGGGAGAACATGGAAACTCCACCCAGATTGGGATTCGAACCGGGAATCCCTAGTGCTGAGAGGAGAACATGCTAACCACTAAGCCACCGTGCCGTCCAATACTAACATGATGTGTGTAAACAGGTTTCAATATAAAAGCCTAAAGAAATTATTAACCCTGGGAGATCTCGATGACCTGTCCAATGGAGAAGTAGATGTCGGGCCAGAAAAGTGTGGACACCCCTGCTTTACAGTATACAACACTGTGTTGTAAAGTTGGAGCACAATCCTGCTTAAGAACCTTTAACTTGAGTGTAAGTGTGGCGTAAGGAACGAGCCCCTACGTCATTAACTGGATATCTGGAAGCCGTCAGTCTTTTAAACGGGCTGACAGCTCTAATGCACACTCTCGATGCCGAGGCTTTAACTGTCATGATGCATTAAGAAGTTGGAAAGACTTCTGTTTTTTGTCAGGCTTTTTACTTTAATGACCTCGTCATTGATGACTTAGGATTAATTGTGTTTGTTTAATGAGCGGTGGCTTAGTGGTTAGCACGTTCTCCTCTCAGCTCTAGGGATTCGCGGTTCGAATCCCCATCTGGTGTTTCCATGTTCTCCCCGTGTCCACGTGGGTTTCCTCCGGGTTCTCCGGTTTCCTCCCACAGTCCAAAAACATGGGTTGAAGGTCAATTGAATTCTCCAAATTGCACCATATAGAGTGTGTGTGTGTGAGTGAGTGTGTGTCCAGTGATAGATTGGTGTCCTGTCCTGGGTGTATCTGTCCAGCACCCGAAACGTTCTCCCCTGGATGGGCATGGGGAACCCCCCCCCCCACACACACACACACATGACCCTAGTAGAGGATAAAGCAGAAGATAATGGATGGATGGACTATCGTTTGGGGGTGGCACGGTGGCTTAGTGGTTAGCACGTTCTCCTCTCAGCACTAGGGATTCCCGGTTCGAATCCCCATCTGGGTGGAGTTTCCATGTTCTGCGTGGGTTCCGCGTGGGTTTCCTCCGGGTTCTCCGGTTTCCTCCCACAGTCCAAAAACATGGGTTGAAGGTCAATTGAATTCTCTAAATTGCCCCATATAGAGTGTGTGTGTGTGTGTGTGTGAGTGTGTCCTGGGTGTATCTGCCCAGCGCCTGAAACGTTCTCTCCTTGATAGGCATGGGGAACCCCCCCCCTAGTAGAGGATGGATGGATGGATGGATGTGTTTGTTTAATGAGTGGCCGGAATGGTGGCTTAGTGGTTAGCATGTTCTCCTCTCAGCACTAGGGATTCCCGGTTCAAATCCCAATCTGGGTGGAGTTTCCATGTTCTCCCCGTGTCCACGTGGGTTTCCTCCGGGTTCTCCGGTTTCCTCCCACAGTCCAAAAACATGGGTTGAAGGTCAATTGAATTCTCCAAATTGCCCCATATAGAGTGTGTGTCTGTGTGAGTGAGTGTGTGTCCAGTGATAGATTGGCGCCCTGTCCTGGGGATATCTGCCCAGCACCCGAAAAATTCTCCCCTGGATGGGCATGGGGAACCCCCCCCCCCACACACACACACACATGACGCTTTTAGAGGATAAAGCAGGTTTCCTCCCACAGTCCAAAAACATGGCTCAAGGTCAATTGAATTCTCCAAATTGCCCCATATCGATGTTCTCCCCTGGGTGGGCTGGATGGGGAACACCCCTGCGACCCTAATAGAGAATAAAGTTGAAAATAATGGATGGATGGATGTTTAATGAGCAGTATGTGTGATGTGGAAATGGGACATGAACATATAATACATTTAATTATCATTTTGTACACCAGGCAGGAGGACACGTGTTTATCAGCCCTCACTTGACCACAAAACCATTAAGATTCTTTAAATAATTGCTGTAGATTCCTAATGATTGGAGCGCTGAGAGGAGAACATGCTAACCACTAAGCCACAATGCCGCCCCCCCTTTATATTGTGTTTGTGTATCTGTGTGTGTGAGTGTGTGTCCAGTGATAGATTGGTGTCCTGTCCTGGGTGTATCTGTCCAGCACCCGAAACGTTCTCCCCTGGATGGGCATGTGGAACCCCCCCCACGACCCTAATAGAGGATAAAGTGGAAGATAATGGATGGATGGATGTGTTTGTTTAATGAGCGGGCCCCATAAAGGTGGCTTAGTGGTTAGCATGTTCTCCTCTCAGCACTAAGGATTCCAGGTTCGAATCCCAATCTGGATTCGATTCTGGATGGGAGTTTCCATGTTCTCCCCGTGTCCGTGTGGGTTTCCTCCGGGTTCTCCGGTTTCCTCCCACAGTCCAAAAACATGGATCAAGGTTAATTGAATTCTCCAAATTGCCCCATATAGAGTGTGGCTGTGTGAGTGAGTGTGTGCCCAGTGATAGATTGGCACCCTGTCCTGGGTGTATCTGCCCAGCGTCCGAAACGTTCTCCCCTGGATGGACATGTGGAACCCCCCCACGACCCTAATAGAGGATAAAGCGGAAGATAATGGATGGATGGATATGTTTGTTTAATGAGCGGGCCCCATATAGGTGGCTTAGTGGTTAGTATGTTCTCCTCTCAGCGCTAAGGATTCCCGGTTCAAATCCCAATCTGGGTGGAGTTTCCATGTTCTCCCCGTGTCCGCGTGGGTTTCCTCCGGGTTCTCCGGTTTCCTCCCACAGTCCAAAAACATGGATCAAGGTCAATTGAATTCTCCAAATTGCCCCATATAGAGTGTGTCTTTGTGAGTGAGTGTGTGCCCAGTGATAGATTGGCGCCCTGTCCTGGGTGTATCTGCCCAGCGCCCGAAATGTCCTCCCCTGGATGGACATGGGGAACCCCCTGCAACCCTAGTCCCTAGTGTAGGACTAAGCAGAAAATAATGAGATAAGATGAGATACCACAATCATAATCCCATTTGGTTAAAATCTTTTTATACACTGCACTCATATAGGTTCTAACAACGCTTGGGCACATTTGGAATCATTAAAGCACACTTGTCTCTTCCTCAGAAGCGATTGGATTGTCCCACTGACCTTTAGACATCTCATAGAGACAGATCCATTATTTCTAAAGCAGGGCCATAAAACCCTCACAATTCTCCCTTTTATTATTTCGTCTTTATTTCCTTTCCCGTTCCCAGTTCGCTCTTGTTCCTGCTTGTGAACAGGACCAGTCGGGCTGACAGCTGACACGGTTGAGGGCAATTACGTAACGTGTGTTTATTCAGGAGAAAGGAGGGGTTTCCAAAAAATAAGGTTAAGGGCGTTGTCCGGCTTCCTCGCAACCTGCCTTGTAATAAAGGGTGTCTAAGTAAGAGGCTATTCAGACGTATATACTGAATTACACTCTTTATTTTAATACAGAATGCCCCCAAGAGTTCTACATGGCCGGGATTTGGTTTAAAAAATCAAGTGTGAATTTGATTTATATGTGGAAATATGGGCGGCATGGTGGCTTAGTGGTTAGCATGTTCTCCTCTCAGCACTAGTGATTCCCGGTTCGAATCCCATCTGGGTGGAGGTTCCATGTACTCCCCGTGTCCGCGTGGGTTTCCTCCGGGTTCTCCGGTTTCCTCCCACAGTCCAAAAACATGGATCAATTTAGAGTTGAGTTCAACTCAATTCAAAATCAATTGAGTTCTCCAAATTGCCCCATATAGTATGTGTCTGTGTGAGTGAGTGTGTGCCCAGCGATGGATTGGCGCCCTGTCCTGGGTGTATCTGCTCAGCGCCCGAAACGTTCTCCCCTGGATGGGCATGGGGAACCCCACCGCGACCCTAATAGAAGAAAACGGATGGATGGATGTGGAAATATTATTATTCATCCATTATCTTCCGCTTTATCCTCTATTAGGGTCGCGGGGGGGTTCCCCATATCCATCCAGGGGAGAACGTTTCGGACAGTTGGCAGATACACCCGGGTCAGGACGCCAATCCATCGCTGGGCACACACTCACTCACACACACACACTCTATATGGCGCAATTTGGAGAACTCAATTGATTTGATCCATGTTTTTGGACTGGGGGAGGAAACCGGAGAACCCGGAGGAAACCCACACGGACACGGGGAGAACATGGAAACTCCACTCAGATGGGGATTCGAACCGGGAATCCCTAATGCTGAGAGGAGAACATGCTAACCACTAAGCCACCGTGTCACCCGGATGTGGAAATATGATTCTGAAATATGTAGTCTGGACATTACGTCTGCGTGAACAAGGGTTTTGCTGAGTCATGCCTCCGTGAGCTGGCAGTACAGGCAGCATCCTGCTTGGCACACATCACTCATTCAAAGTGCTGGTTTGCTGATGCATCCCGCATTACCTGAGATCCTTCGGACCACTCTCACAAATGGAATCTCCGCCTGCCGTTAATTTGAATGACAGAAATAAAATAAATAAAAAAAAACCCGGCTCTGACCTTTATTATAGATCCATTTAAAACACTGTTACTCTTAATAAATCAGTTTTTCCGAATGTAAATACTATGTATTCTGCGTTTATCCATCCATCTAGTATCTCCCGCTTTATCCTCTATTAGTGTCGCGGGGCGCCCTGGCGTCCTGTCCTGGGGGTATCTGCCCAGCGCACGAAATGTTCTCCCCTGGATGGGCATGGGGAACCCCACCGTGACCCTAATAGAGGATAAAGCAGAAGATAATGAATGGATAAATATATAAATATAAAGCCAGGCCTGTTGAGGACATAAAGACTCCAAGCACCAAGAACCTTTGTTTGCCCTAACTGGAACCCAAACTTGAACCTAGGACCTTTTTGCTGTGAGCCATCCATCCATCCATTATCTTCTGCTTTATCCTCTATTAGGGAAGCGGGGGGGTTCCCCATGCCCATCCGGGGAGAACGTCTCAGGCGCTGGGCAGGTGCACCAAGGACAGGGCGCCAATCTATCACACACTCACTCACACACACACACACACACACACTCTACATGGGGCAATTTGGAGAACTCGGTTGACTTGAGCCACGGTTTTGAAATGTGGGAGGAAACCGGAGAACCTGGAGGAAACCCATGTGGACACGGGGAGAACATGGAAACTCCACCCAGATTGGGATTCGAACAGGGAATACCTAGTGCTGAGAGGAGAACATGCTAACCACTAAGCCACCGTGCCACCCCCAAACGATAGTCCATCCATCCATTCATTATCTTCAGCTTTATCCTTTACTAGGGTCGTGGGGGGGTTCCCCATGCCCATCCAGGGGAGAACGTCTCAGGCGCTGGGCAGATACACCCAGGACAG
Organism: Corydoras sp. C115; assembly: GCA_019802505.1. Taxonomy (NCBI): domain Eukaryota; kingdom Metazoa; phylum Chordata; class Actinopteri; order Siluriformes; family Callichthyidae; genus Corydoras; species Corydoras sp. C115. Next base: position 5,750 of record JAFMOC010000373.1, on the reverse strand, counting down.
GGCGCCAATCTATCACACACTCACTCACACACACACACACACACACACACACACACACACTCTACATGGGGCAATTTGGAGAACTCGATTGACTTGAGCCATGGTTTTGGACTGTGGGAGGAAACCGGAGAACCTGGAGGAAACCCATGTGGACACGGGGAGAACATGGAAACTCCACCCAGATTGGGATTCGAACAGGGAATACCTAGTGCTGAGAGGAGAACATGCCAACCACTAAGCCACCGTGCCACCCCCAAATGATAGTCCATCCATCCATTCATTATCTTCAGCTTTATCCTTTACTAGGGTCGTGGGGGGGTTCCCCATGCCCATCCAGGGGAGAACGTCTCGGGCGCTGGGCGGATGCACCCAGGACAGGGCGCCAATCTATCACACACTCACTCACACAGACACACTCTATATGGGGCAATTAGGAGAACTCGATTGACTTGATCCATGGTTTTGGACTGTGGGAGGAAATCGGAGAACCCGGAGGAAACCCACGTGGACACGGGGAGAACATGGAAACTCCACCCAGATTGGGATTCGAACCGGGAATCCCTAGTGCTGAGAGGAGAAGATGCTAACCACGATGCTAAGCGACCGTGCAGCCATATATATATATATATGTCCACGTGGGTTTCCTCTGGGTTCTCCGGTTTCCTCCCACAGTCCAAAAACATGGATCAAGTCAACTGAATTCTCCAAATTGCCCCATATAGAGTGTGTCTGTGTGAGTGAGTGTGTCCAGTGATAGATTGGCGCCCTGTCCTGGGTGTATCTGCCCAGCGCCTGAGACGTTCTCCCCTGGATGGGCATGGGGAACCCCCTCGACCCTAATAGAGGATAAAGCAGAAGATAATGGATGGATGGACAACTGAACATTATAACATTATTATATCGTGGTTTGCTCTGCATAGCTAGCCTTCGGTATTAACCGGCGTAGGAGTAGACTCCCTTTAGTCGATCTCCCCCGCACACGCCTGTCCCGGTGTTTTGATTTGATTTCTTTTTTGCCATTTGCAGCCCGAACAACGAACTCGCCGAAGGCTGCTGTCTTCCATTACAAAAGCAGTTTCACTGCACTTACTCGTCTTTTGTTCTCTGATTTGTCCGAGAGCCAAAAGGCGTGACTGCTATCACAGTGTCTTTTCACTCTTATTATCTGTCTCACTTGTGTGTGACTAAGAGCTTTCAGTTCCACACCCAGCTGATTGTTGTAGGGCTCAAACATAAGCATTAATATTAGATGAAGCACTTGATCTATGATGCCTAACGACTCACAGCGTAAGCCATTTAGACCTCCTGTGTGAGGGAGAGCCTGGAAATGAAGCTGGGAGTTTACACAGCGTTAATAAATGTAATACTACTCCAACAATTAGCTGAATTCCATCTGTACGGATAACATCGTTGTACATAACTATGATGTTATGTACTACGGGGTGTGGTAGCTCAGTGGCTACAGTGGTGGGCTTCCTACCAGAAGGTTGTGGGTTCAAATGCCCATCCAGGGGAGAACGTCTCGGGCGCTGGGCAGATACACCCAGGACAGGGCGCCAATCCATCGCTGGGCACACACTCACTCACACAGACACACTCTATATGGGGCAATTTGGAGAATTCAATTGACTTGATCCATGTTTTTGGACTGTGGGAGGAAACCGGAGAACCCGGAGGAAACCCACGCGGACACGGGGAGAACATGGAAACTCCACCCAGATCGGGATTCGAACCTGGAATCCCTAGCGCTGAGAGGAGAACATGCTAACCACCAAACCCCATATAAATATAATTAAGTATATTTATGTCTATAGCTGGGGCGGCATGGTGGCTTAGTGGTTAGCATGTTCTCCTCTCAGCACTAGGGATTCCCACTTCGAATCCCAATCCATGTTCTCCTCGTGTCCACGTGGGTTTCCTCCGGGTTCTCCGGTTTCCAAAAACATGGATCAAGGTCAATTGAATTCTCCAAATTGCCCCATATAGAGTGTGTTTGTGTGAGTGAGTGTGTGCCTAGCGATAGATTGGCGCCCTGTCCTGGGTGTATCTGCCCAGCGTCCGAAACGTTCTCCCCTGGATGGGCATGAGGAACCCCCCCATGACCCTAATAGAGGATAATCTATCTATCTAACTATCTCTCTCTCTCTCTCTCTCTCTCTCTATATATATATATATATAGACATGGGCGGCACGGTGGCTTAGTGGTTAGCATGTTCTCCTCTCAGCACTAGGGATTCCCGGTTCAAATCCCCATCTGGGTGGAGTTTCCATGTTCTCCCCGTGTCCGCATGGGTTTCCTCCGGGTTCTCCGCTTTCCTCCCACAGTCCAAAAACATGGATCAAGTCAATTGAGTTCTCCAAATTACACCATATAGAGTGTGTTATGTGCGTGTCTGTGTGTGTGAGTGTATGCCCAGTGATAGATTGGCGTCCTCTCCTGGGTGTATCTGCCCAGCGCCCTAAACGTTCTCCACTGGATGGGCATGGAGAACCCCCCTGCGACCCTACTAGAGGATAAAGCGGAAAATAATGAATGAATGAATGAATAATATAGATAGATAGATTGGAGGGTCATACCAGAGAAGCCTGATGTTTTAATGTAAAAGCTGTTAGTAAAGTGTTTCCCTGGTCGGTTAGAAGAAGGGGTTGGTAGCTTTCCATTTACCCGAGGATCCCGTCGCAGCAGCACGTGTGCGCAGCAGCATTGAGGATAACGTAGCGGCTTTAGCTTAATAGATTTTTTTAGATGTTTAGATGATGTTTTGCATGCCTGCAGACTGTAGTCGGTACAGGGCACGTGCAGAGAAGTCTAAAACTGATGCAGACAGTAAAGGAATGTATATGTGTAATGTATGCATGCATGGCGCTGCAGTCTGGCTGTGCAGTCTGAGGGTGTGTTGTAAATAATGCAGCTTTCCAGCTGGCTACACTGTGAGGAGGCTTTGGGATTCTCCTCAGAACAGCACACAGCGTCTGCTGCGTCACTCCGGACAGCCTCGCCTGCCTGAAAGTGCCCGCGGCTCCCGTAGCGCCCCCATTCCCTCCCTTCCCGTCTGCATCACTGCCCTCCATTAAACCAGAACACTAGGTCTGCCGCACTGTTTTTAGCTCCGCGTTATGTCTTAATTAATCCTCAGTGCCTAATTAGTAGAGATCGTTGTCTCGTTGGCTCGATCTCTGATTATTTCACTGCAACTGGAAAGCACACGGGCATCCCGACAGAACCCAGGATCTCTGCACTGTTATGAAATAAATCCCAAAGGATAGACCATCCATCCATTATCTTCCACTTTATCCTCTATTAGGGTCGCGGAGGGAGGGGGGGGGGGTTCCCCATGCCCATCCAGGGGAGAACGTTTCAGGCGCTGGGCAGATACTCCCAGGACAGGACACCAATACACCAATTTGGGAAACTCAATTGACCTTGATCCATGTTTTTGGACTGTGGGAGGAAACCTGAGAACCCGGAGGAAACCCACGTGGACACGGAGAGAACATGGAAACTCCACCCAGATGGGGATTCGAACCGGGAATCCCTAGTGCTGAGAGGCGAACGTGCTAACCACTAAGCCACCGTGCCGTCCCCAAACGATAGTCCATCCATCCATCCATCCATTATCTTCCGCTTTATCCTCTACTAGGGTCATGTGTGTGTGTGTGTGTGTGTGTGTGTAGGGGGGGGGTTCCCCATGCCCATCCAGGGGAGAACGTTTCGGGCGCTGGGCAGATACACCCAGGACAGGACTCCAATCTATCACTGGACACACTCACTCACACAGACACACTCTATATGGGGCAATTTAGAGCTTTCAATTTACCTCGAAAGCATGTTTTTGGACAAGTTCAAGGTTAAGTTCAAGTTATTTATTTCTATAGCGCTTTTTACAACAGTACATTGTCACAAAGTAGCTTTACAGAATGAAAAGCCTTTAAACCCCCAAAGAGCAAGCCGTGGACTGTGGGAGGAAACTGGAGAACCCGGAGGAAACCCACACGGACATGGGGAGAACATGGAAACTCCACCCAGATTCGGATTCGAGTACATGTTAACTAAGCCACCGTGCCACCCCCAAACGATAGTCCATCCATCCATTATCTTCTGCTTTATCCTCTACTAGGGTCACGGTGGGGTTCCCCATGCCCATCCAGGGGAGAACGTTTCGGGCGCTGGGCAGATACACCCAGGACAGGACGCCAATCTATTGCTGGGCACACACTCACTCATACAAACACTCTATATGGGGCAATTGGAGAATCCGTTGACTTGATCCATGTTTTTGGACTGTGGGAGGAAACTGGAGAACCCGGAGGAAAACCCACACGGACATGGGGAGAACATGGAAACTCCACCCAGATGGGGATTCGAACCGGGAAATCCCTAGTGCTGAGTGGAGAACATGCTAACCACTAAGCCACTGTGCCACTGTATAAACGATAGTCATAATTTAAAACACACCACCGCTGTCTTAGTGACAGTGCAGTGCTGAGCTCATCCCTCCATTATATGGATTTTGTGGTGATCATGGGGATCCTGATCATTAAAGTGCAATTGTATGTGTAATGCCAAACCACAATGCCCTGTGTGTGGCTGTGTGTGTGTGTGTGTGTGTTGTGTGTGTGTGTGGTGTGCGTCTGTATGTGTGTGTGTCTGTTATGTGTGTGGTGTGTTTGTATGTGTGTGTGTGTGTGTGTGTGTGTGTGTGTGTGTGTGTGTGGTTTTGTATGTGTGGTGTGTGTGTGTCGTGTGTGTGCTGTGTCTGTATGTGTGTTTGTGTGTCTGTATGTGTGTGTGTCTGTATGTTTGTATGGTGTGTGTGTCTGTATGTTTGTCTGTATGTGTGTGTGTGTCTGTATGTGTGTGTGTATGTGTGTGTGCGTCTGTATGTATGTGTGTGTGTGTGTGTGTGTGTGTGTGTGTGTGCGTCTGTATGTGTGTGTGGTGCCTGTATGGTGTGTGATGTGTTTGTGTGTGTGTGTGTGGTGTGTGTGTGTGTGTGTCTATATGATGTGTGTGTGTGTGTGTAGTGTGTAGTGTGTCTGTTATGTGTGTGTATTGTGTGTGTCTGTATGTGTGTGTGTGTGTGTGTGTGGTGTGTGTGTGTGTGTATGTGTGTGTGTGTGTCTGTATGTATTTGTGTGTGTGTAGTGTGTGTGTGGTGTGTGTTTGTCTGTATGTGTGTGTGTGTCTGTATGTGTGTGTGTGTGTGTGTCTGTATGTGTGTGTGTGTGTGTTGCTGTATAGTGTGTGTTGTGTGTGTGTCTGTATGTGTGTGTGTGTGTGTGTTTGTTGTCTGTATGGTGTGTGTTCTGTATGTGTGTGTGTGTGTGTCTGTGGTGTGTGTGTGTGTGTGTGTGTGTGTATGTCTGTATGTGTGTGTTTGTCTGTATGTGGTGTGTGCGTGTCTGTATGTATGGTGTGTGGGTGTGTGTGTCTGTATGTGTGGTGTGTGTGTGTGTGTCTGTATGTATGTGTGTTGTGTGTCTGTATGTATGTGTGTGTGTTGTGTGTGTGTGTCTGTATGTGTGTGTCTGGTAATCATCACGTTGCGGGGACATTTGTTCTGTTACATAGTCATCTCATGAGGACCCTCTTGCGGGTTGTGGGGACCAAAATTCTAGTCCCCAAACGGGAAACCATTTTTAAATGATTTAAAAAAAGGTTTTCCTGATAGTGCTTATGAAGTTTTAAAGCTGTTGTCCATACTGCCATGATCTTTCTGTGTGTGTGTGTGTGTGTTTGGCGGAGTTTC